>JAYMFW010173806.1:0-16363 GCA_036785005.1 Tubulanus punctatus
TTTGCATATCAACCTTTTTCTCTCGTGCTGTCTTCTTCGCCTATATTTTCATCCTTTTCCGTTACTCACGTAAATCCTTAATGGACGATTTGGGTCTTTCGGAGAAATTAGCCACAATTTTTTTGCAATATCATCCCACGCTGATAATTATCTCTTATTGGCTAGTGTGTCATTTTGTCTCTCTCCCACGACTTTTTCGTGAGATTTTACTGCCTGAATGAGAACCATTCGCTGCTCATAGGAAAAATTTACCCGCGCTTACTCTTTTCCGACCTCGTCAACTCGTCATAGGTCGATATTCTTTCATTAAAGGTTATTATTCAGGATGTGCCCTTCTATTAAACGGCGGGTGAAACATCGTTGTCCGCGGACAACGGTGTTTTACCCGCTGTGTAATAGATAAACATGTTTTAACTGTACGCACGCTAAAACACCTTTGTGAATTCGGCCCCAGATGTTTTAGAACCCTTTGCATGCCTTTAAGGTCAAATGCAACGTATTTACAATTTCCTGTTTTATTGTGAAATCACAATGTTGAATATAGTTAAAATGAATGATGCCTACAAGTTTGGTCAAGTATCTATTTTTGGGGTTTAAATTCAAGGGCTTCAAAGCGCGAGTTCTCATGACAACCAAATATTCATCGGGGCGGTTCCTGGTTGAGCTAGGTATTGCTTCATCGTTGCGTGTAAACCTTTTCGTCAATATTCTATTGCCAATGTACTCAAAATATACGATTTGAAATACTTTTTTTAAAAAATCATTACTTGAAGCCAGTCAGAAATCAATTAAACTTGATCCGCTCCTCGTGTGCGTGTTATGAGAGCCGATGGCGTTCAACTAAGCAGTGCTGCGCATAGGCTCAGCGGACTTTGAAAATGCCTGCGCCCAGTGATTTTTCCAAAAATGGCCGCCGTGATTACGTCATCTCGCTTGGGAGCTTTGGAGTTCAGAGCTTTGTGGTATTTTATTGAGATGGTTTAGAGGGTATCTAGCCATACAGATGGTATTAATGGAGAGAGCGCCTAATGTTATACCAAAGTGTGCAAACAAGTGATCTGCGTCATGTACCTATACTTTGTTTATATTTACCAGGTTTTGAGGGATATCAGTTTTAACCAGGTAATGCCTAGAGGGCAGATATTGACTTTCACCAAGGTATGAAACTGATATCCAAAACAAACAGGGTAAAATATTCGTATCGTCAGGATACATGATCCAGGTCATTGAAAACATTGGTATGAATTTGAATTTATTAGCAGTCGAAAATGTCAAATGTCAACCTTGAAATTTAGTAAGGCTACTGAGATCGTGTTCGTAGATATGCGAAACCGCTCTACTCAACTGCCGCTTCAGTCAGATTTCAGATATCAGTCCCCAGGCATGTTGGATCTCGGCCTGACGAGAGATGACCGCCGCCCCCAACCGGAGGTAGTTTTTACCTGCGTCGCCGAAGGCAGAGCAGGTCTAGGAATGGTATGTGTCCATCTGTCCGTCCGTCCGTCCGTTTAGGAGGATTTTGATGAATCTTGGATAAAAGATACATGGTGTGAGTCTCTCAAGGCAGAAGCATTTTTGTCCGGATCGGCTCCAATATGGCTGACTGGCGTCCATCTTTGTTTAAAAAATGACATTTAGTTAAATTTATCTCATCTGGACAACTCCTCCTAGGGCTTAATGTATATCTTCATGAGATTTACTGGGTATTATCACTACAGTATATATAGTTGTGCACCTGCGATTTATATTAACTTTCGACAAAAAATGGCCGATCGGCATTTTTGTTAGTATGTCAATAGATGTTTTTTATTTGCATTTTGAGCTTGTCCGGACAACTCCTCCTAGGGGTTGCAGTGTATCCTCATGAAATTTCTTGGGTATCATCACTATAGTATGTAGTTGTGCACCTGGGTTTCATTTAAATTTATGGCCGACAGGCGGCCATCTTTGTTCAAGAGAATTTCATCTATTTGCTGTGTAGAGGATGAATGATCCATAGTGGTCAGGCTATGAAGTTTTTGATCACAATACTTTGCATGAATCATCATGAGGATGGGTTTAGAGTGTGGTAAAAAGCTGTTGGAAATTTATTTCAAAATGGCCGAATGGCAGCCATATTTGTTCAGTTACCACAAAAACTTATCAAATAATTTTATTTTATTGCTCCTTGTTGCATATCTTGAGAAGGATTCTTGTGAATTTTGGCGTGGAAGTTAACTGAGAAGGGTCAAAACATAAGGAACGGGTTTTTATTTCTGCTCATATTACGGAAATTACGCCATCTTAATTGGAATTTGGCGAAAAATTGATTATCCTTTATAAGGTCTAGTTGTTAGTTTTGGATGAGACCTCTTACTATAGTAATGTGAAGCAAAATTATAGGTTAAGTTCTTAAGTTAATGATACAGTAATTTTTCAAGGTCACTCTTTTCACCATTTTTCAACCAGGTGGCGCCAAATACACACAAAAATACCTATCCTCTAATATTTTCTTAACTGTGAATAAATTAAAACAATAATGTATTGCAAAAATGTTCCCCATAGTGACATATTCTTCTGTGTAAAATCTTGCATTCATACGTTTCTCCATTTTCAAGTTAGGTGGCGCTCAATACCCTTAAAAGTACCGAATCTAATATTTTCTAAAAGGTCAATAATTTGAAACATTGATGTTTTGCAAAAATATTCCCAATATTCTGATATTCTCCTGTGCAAAATCTTGTATTCATACATTTCTGCATCTCAAGTTAGGTGGCACCAAATTCCCCTAAATAAGACAATTCATGTATTTTTTTCCAAACAGTAAATAATTTATGATGATAATGTATTGCAAAAATGTGCTTGATGACAAGGTACACTCCTGTATGAAATGTGATGGTGGTGCAATCATGTAGCCCTTCATCTATAACATTCCTGCCCTTTAGCTAGAGGTTTGTCTGTGTCTATCCCTATATATGCCATAAAATACCATACATGAGGTATTTCACATCAAGCTATGCAGGTCCAGCCCAGTATTGGTCTTGTTAAGTATATTTTTTGACATTTTATAATAACAATGAATTGCAAGGATCGCAGTCAGTTGTACAAGCAATCGATTGCAACTTGTTCCAAGGTGGTTTATTGGTGGAGAATGCCATTTACAGTAGTAGTTATTGGTAATATGACCTGATTTCATTGATCTTCAGTAAATTAAGATTTGGAAATGTTAAGAGACCCAAGAAACCAGAGTATTTTGCCAAAACGTTGGGCTCTTTGATGATAGATAATTCATATGTAATTGATAAATTTTTAACTTTTCATAGATCTCCTTATTAGAGTTTTCTACTTTTCAGCAGAAAACTTTACTGTTATTCTCCTTTTTATCATTATTCCGGACAGATATCTTAAAAAAGATCAATTAAGCTTTCAATTCTTAACCAATTGTCACGAAATTTCCATGACATGTTAAGCTCCTCAAAAGGCACCAATGACATGTTGGAAAGTTCTATAAGTTCGTTTGTCCACTAGAGGGTGTTGGAAAATGTCAAATTTTAGACTTCCAAAATATGTCCAGCGAGTGTATCGCCCTGTAGGGGGGACATTCTGTTTTAGTAGGCATGCACCATCTGTCGTCCACAAGCTTGTTAGCACGATACAGCATGAAATTCTCTTTCAATTTTCTCTAAACTTCGTACAGAGGTACAGTATGGCCTAAGGTCGATTCCATTTCAAATATGGCCACCAGGGGGCATCATTGAAAAACAACGTTTCACTATAATAAAGGTTGCAATTCTCATTCAATTTTCTTCAAACTTGGTACACATCTACAGCTTAGTCCAAGGTTGATACCTATTGAAAACCGAGCTGATTCCATTTCAAATGCAGCCACCAGGAGGCGTCATTGAAAAACGACGGTAGCACGATACGGGTTGCAATTCTCGTTCAATTTTCTTCAAACTTGGTACACATGTACAGCATAGTCCAAGGTTAATACATATTGAAAACCGAGCTGATTCTGTTTCAAATACGGCCACCAGGGGGCGCCATTGAAAAAATATGTTAGCGCGATCCGGTTGCAATTATCAGTCAATTTTGTCCAAACTTTGTACACAGGTACAGCATTGTCCAAGGTTAAATCTTATAAAAAATCGAGCTGATTGGATTCGAAATAAGGCCACCAGGGGGCGTCTTTGAAAAAATGACGTTAGCACGATACAGGTTACAGGTCTCATCCGATTTTCTCCAAACTTGGTACACAGATACAGCATTGTCCATGTTTGATAGATCAAGAATTTAGCTGAGGAGTGACATTCGTGGTGGATGGCCACTTTCTAATTATTGAGATAACACCTATAGTGACAAGGTATAGACCTGTAGTTTATTTTAGTCAAAGGAAATTTTGTCTAGGATCTACCGTTTGGGCTACAGAGGCCCCTGAAGGTGTACCCTGGGAGTAGCAAATCTCGTTTTCTGCCTATAGTTTCTAAACCGTATGAGATAGAATCATGCTTTGAATTAACATTTTGTAGATCTCATCAATATGTGTCTAATGGTATATGAAATGACAGGGTTAGACTTAAAGTACGACCGAAATGCCCCCTACAATGTACCCCCTAAACACGCTATTGCTTATAGCACCTGAACTATAAGAGATAGAATGATGCTTTGAATTACAATTTTGTATAACCTCAATAGACTGAATTCAAGCATATATGATACAATATCAGTGAGTTGCCACTGACCTACATATTTGATCAAACATGGTGGTATTGACCAACTTCCTTATCTATGGACCGATATTGATCAAACTTCATGTATAAGTTCCTTGTGTAGTCAGTAATTTCACAATAACAATTCGACCTACTTTTTGACCAATTATGGCAGTATTGACCTACTTATTTATTTATGGCGTAATCATGATCAAACTTCATATATAGGATCCTCATGTGGTCAGTAAATGACTGGTATAGTGTTGACCTGCTTTCGTGACCTATTGACCTACTTATTTGTTTATGGCCCAATCATGATCAAACTTCTTACATAGCTTCCTTGGGTGGTCAGTGACTGGTCAGTAAAATGTTGACCTATTACTTGACCTAAGTTGACAACCACTCCAGAAAACTCTTTATCGCTGATTTGCAGCTATATTTACATTATCAAACTTGTTAGTTTTACTTTACTGGGTGTATTGATTTATTCGCAAAATATTTCCATATCATCTTCCCAAAGGTTATTCTTCATTTCTTTTGCAAATCCTATGTATATTCATGAAATCATTTTGTCATACGGCAAAATCAACCTTATACCTCATCTAATTGAGCCAAAAATAAGCTATCATCAAGCAATCATAACTATTGCAGGAAGGTGTCATGAGCAATATCAACCTCGACAAGTCTTCTCGGTATGATAATAATCCTATCGTGGTTTGTTACTGATGAAGATGAAACCTACTGTGCGAAATAATTGGAAATGATGCCTATGTTGGTTTTTGTTGTCAGAATTTTTTTAATGTTGTAAACGTTTCTTGGCAAAATTCATTTATCCTATGTTGGCAAATCCGATGAAAATTACTGTTGATGTTTGCATGTCAACTCTCTGATTTTCTGAGATTATTATTATGATACCACAGGGCAGTAATTTTAACCAAATCTTTGAAAATCTTTAATACCTGGAAGATTAATGGATAGAAGTCCTTACTGCTGCTATGTGTTCCTATGACTTTCTCTCAAATTTAAATGATTTATGTTCTCTTTTATTTAGAGATGCAGTGCGAGTTGGTAGTAGTAGTGTAGTGTAGTAAAATGGTAAATATAAATTCCACATTGGTACCACTTTAATACGAATGTGTGTGATTTGAATAATGAGTTTCATTGTCCATAAATCCATCTCATTTGTGACACTATTCATTACTAGATACAGTTAATGCTGTAATATTAAATATTACTGAAATAACCCTTCATTCAGCACACTGATTTTGATACTTCTGTCTACACAAAATCTTGAAATTGAAGTTGGTCTAAATGGAGCACCTGCTAAATTATTGGGCGGTTTTAGGTAGGCCCATATTTTTGGGGGTAGGGAAATTAGGATTTTCTTAGTAAAAAAAAGGATACAGAGGGGAGGTAAATTAGCATTTTCTTATTAAAACAAGGATACAGAAGGGCATATTTATTGATTGATAAATCAACAAAAGGTTTCATCCTTGCCACAGGCCTAGAAGACTCTACTGTTCTCCTCCCTTACAATGACCTGTAAACAGAGGTTTTTTAGGATTAGTAAAAGTGCAATGAATGGTAATGTCAGTAAAATATGATTACTATTGCTTACTATTGTTCATCAAATACCTGCCTACACAGTTTATTTATTAGGTTAACATTATTTTCACATCATTTGATCTTGAAATTTTTTTTCTGTTCTACAAATGGATACTTTGTTCTCTTAAAAGCAAACTGTACTTACTGCATGGAAATATATTCATATCAGTGTTTTATTGATCAGATATATAACAAAAGCTGTGTAAGCAAACTTTTGCACCCAGATAATTCTCAGTCATTGACGGGTTGGTGGACATTGTCATTTTTTCAAGTCAGGCAATGCATTACTTATACCTTATAATGCACGAGTCAATGAAATTGCTTACGGTAGGTAAGTAAGTTGCCGTAATATACCTTGGGATATGTTTATCCAGTATTGATAAGCAGCGGAGACAATGATCCCACAGTGCCATTTCCCTGTGTCTAGAACCGAGGCAGCAGTGTTAAATAGTGCTTAAATTTCTCATAATGTGAAGGCTCAGAACAGTGAACGAGGTCTACTAGTTTGTTCAATAGCAGTTCCATTTAGATATTGGTCCATGGCTATTCCGTGCATACAGACACAATAGTTACACTGTATTAAGAAATTAAGAATCGTGCTCCTGTGCAAAAGCACAATGTAAACTGTGCTAGTCCATAGGCAAAAGCCATATTTTCTACATTCCCATCCACACCGACCCCATGCGCCACGGCCCCCCCCCCCCCCCTTACCGGGAATTTCATTGACTGGTGCATAATGTGTGAGCGTTGTATGAAATGGTAAATCAGTGCTTTTCTCCCTGCTGTTTAGCTTTTGCTTTCAGCATTCTTCTGTAAATCTATTTATATCGCTATCATCTTTCTGTGGTAATGGATACCTGATAAACAAAGCTCTCCAATTAATTTTAATGTGCTGTTATGTCATATCTGGCCTTCCAAAACCTATGTATGCATTTTACTTGAAATATCCCTATATTTTTGTATGTTAGAAATTCATGCTGGAAAAGAAACATTGAGCTATGACTTCCTACATTAGATAACCTGAATAACCTATAATCCCATACTACTTTACTTTTCTTCACATACATTTTGTTGCCTGTCACAAATCTTCATCTATTTTGATATTGATAATAGCTTCTTCAAACACTTTGTTAGAAATCATCAAGTCGTAAATTAACCATTGTAATTAAGCACATAACTAATCATAAAACTCTCAAATTTAAATCAACCAATTATAGACATTCTGAAGGCTGCGTTCACACATGATTGGCAGCTTGCTGGTACGATACTTCGCTGGCCACAAATAGGGCTCCAATACCACGGTGAAATCTAGTGAAATTTAGAGGACACTAATATACGAGGCTGACTCGGCCAACTCGGCCCAGTACTTCGGTAGGGTATTTCACTGGCTGCGAATAGGCCATGAATAAATTGCAAGTGTGAACACTAAGTACGATACCTAAAACCCAAATCTGAATGCAGCTAATTTCAACTACTTGTGTCAGGAAGGTGCATGTTCAATCTTCAGTAAGAATACTGTTTTAGCCAATCAAAACAAAATGCTTTATGAAAAATTCGAACTTTTTATATCCAACCCATATCTGATTATAAATGAAAGACTATCATTTGTGTTGTTTAAATTTGAAAATTCAATTTTGATGGAGCAAACGTTTCACTTTCAACATCAACATCAGGTACTAACTTACTTTACTGAATACATGCTCAAGGTCTGTTTAATTCTAAAATCTATGTACTGGTATGCATAATTTGCTTGAGCTGATGTAAACAATCTTTCATTCAGGTTCCACTTTCTTGTGGTTAATAATCACAAAATTATCTGCCCCTGCAATATCTGTAATGATCATAAAATTCACATCATATATACCTGTATACTGCTTATTCATTTGACTATGACGGAATATTACAGACTTATTGATTTTATTGATATTTCTGATGACTAGCGTGGGCTGCTATATTCAACACAATGAGTCGATGCAAAAAAGCTGCCTGGATCTTCAAAGGCTGGATTTCTTTAATTGTCCTAGTAATGCAGAAAACCCCATGAAACTGACACTGTTGACTTAACAATGTAGAGAACCATTGAGATTATTTCATGCAAGTTTTACTGATTATCAGATAGAATTCCGTTTAAAATTTTCAGTAGTCCTTGATAAATTTTTTCTTGGAATAACTCTTTTTTTTCCTGTGCATGGGCAGTATAATCATGGAAAATGCATAATTATGCTCTTTTGAGACCAGTAAAATGCCATCAATATTGACACTGATTTTTGTTTTGTGTAGTTTTATTCTAATATAGTCTATATAAGGGCAAAATCTGTTACTTTTTGGATGTCGTTTTATGTAACCATGGTAACTTGTTAAATTTATCAATTGCAGTAGTGAGCTAATTATCACAAATGGGGAATATCTGAGAGTTTCATCGTCAGTTCTTTAACACCATGACTCAATTCCCTTTCATCCATAATTGAAATGCATGCATTTGAGATTACTTTTGAAATCCTAGCTCTGTTTTAGTATCAAAAATGGTTTACATCACGCCTATCTGTTTCAAAGCTTGATTGGATATTGAATTGATACGAATGTGTCTAGAGCTGACTAAGACGATAGTCAACAGGGCTGCATACATAATTCCTATCTATGCTTCGTCAGATTGCCTCTGCGCTTGTAGATATATACTGGCATGTCTCTTTGCCTGTTCTCCATTTCTATGAAAATCTTTGAAAACACATTATTTTATATTGCTTATTCTATCAAAGGATTGTAACTGAAAATCAGAGTTTTAAATCCTCATTATATTACTGTTTTTGGGTGTGACAGCATGCTTGGCCCTGTGGCTGCTTTTATGGGATGAGATCTAGTACCAGGCCCGTACGCAGGATTTTGCAAGGTGGGTTTGAATTACCAGAAGCAGGGGTGACTGTTTCCTTGACCTTATGGCAAGCATGATAATTGACTTGTTGTTACCGACTTATTTCTTACGCACATGCCAAAGGTATGCCTGAGGCATTGTGCTGAAAGCCCCTCCCTCCTGCTTACGGACCTAAGTACCTAATCCACTGCTATGGGAATTAACGCCCATAACTGTTATTGTCCCTAGTTCCGTAATGAAGGTACTTCCGTTATTGTAGAGTGTAAGCTAATACTAGAGTTCAGAAACAATGATTATTTGAAATTTAAATAACCTGGTCACATAAATTGCTGATGACATGAGATATTGATGCATGCAGATTATTAACTGGGATGGATGATGTATGTGTATAGATCATAAAAATTGACTGTGAGGTTGTTGCATATCAATATGTGGTTGTTCAACCAGTATCTTGTCATCAGTTATCAATCAATATTCTTGTAGCATCAGCAGAGTATCCAGTATGATATTATATTACTGCTAAAGTTCATGTACTGACGCTTATGATTCACTTCCTTCAAACAGATCACCTTTCTATTTGCCTGTAATTGAAGCAATTTTGTTAGTAACTTGTAACCAATGAATGCTTTGAGTAAAAATCCCACAATTGAATAATTTTGAATTTAGTTAAATACCAAAAAAAAAGTTTATTAATCACAACATTTCGGCTAGTGAATTCACTGGCTTCATACACAGATATAGTGTTTTCTCATCATATAATGAATGCTTTGTCTATTTTTAGATAGTGCTCCAGCATACAAGATGAACAATTCACTTGATGAAGCTTCAGGATTTCTTCAAGAACCCAAATCAATCGCCGGAAGATTCTTCTCAGGAAAGACTGCAAAAAAGTCCCCACATAACGAACAATCTTCCAAAGGATTAGTTTCAACTTTACTGAGCAGCAGTCCAAAGAAGATTTTTGGATTTGGAAAGAAGAAAGACAAACATAAAGATCGTGACGATAAGTTAGAGGACATAATATCAAGTGGTAAAAAATATGATGAATCAAAGGGTGAATTTGTTCCATACGAAGAGCGTTTAGATGAAGACTCAGAAGAATGGCGAGCATTTCAACAGATGCAAAGTCGAATACAACAAACCGTTTCAGAAACACAAAAAAATTTGAACAAATTAGAGAAAACTAGTTCAATAACAGAAAGTTCAACAATTGAAGTTAGTGGCACCAAGCCACAACAGGGATCTTGGGTTCAATTTGAACCACCCCCTGAAGAAAATCCTCTTGAAGAAACTACTGCAAACACTGATAATAGGTGTGACTCACCAGAATTAGACTTGACCGAGCGACTTCCTGTGCCCCCTCAGAATCAACCGCCTCAGCCTCCGCAAAATACTCCACGTGTAAGTATTGATGATTTAGATGAAGAAACTGTGGATTCAAAACCTTATGCATCGACTGCCGACCTTCTAGGATTAGATAATACTCTAAGTGAAAATATTGTTCATGAACCAACTCTTAAAATGAATACTGATTTACTTGGATTAGATAGTGTTATGAACGCTGATGAACAATCAAGTAGTTTTACTTCGGATTTATTGTATGCTGAAAATCCTGCAGATGGTGCCAGTGGGCGTTCATCAGGTGCTGCTTCGCCAGTAAGTTTTGGTCAATTTGACATTCACCATGTGCCTGCTAGATCATCAGTATGTGATCAAATAGTTGATGATTTTCTTGGCATTATTGAAACACCTGAAGTCAAACCTGCTGATGAATTGGATTTTTTCAAACTTGGTGGAGCTAATATTGATAACACCGATGGTATTTCTAATGAACCATTCTTTGGTATTAATGCCACTAAAGCAGTTACACCTAATGAAGCTGATGATTTTGAAGATTTCTTAGCTATGCGCAGTGAACCCTTCAGAAAGAACAGCAAACAAACTACAGACATCATTGATACTTCAGTTTTACAACCAAGCATTGTAAAAAGTAATAGCTTTGATCCATTTGATACAAGTAAAGTTACAAAAAGGCTTGAAGAAAGACAAAAATTGATAAAAAGTGAGGCACCAGTTGTAGATACTGATATCTTTGCGTCATCAACTTCACAACAGACAAATAATGATTTTGATCCTGGTACTGGACATGTAACAGTCAATTCAACTTTTTTGGATCCTATCCAGCCATCAGCTACTAGTCAGCTATTTGGTGCAAGCAGTAGTTCAGTGACTGGTAGTGATATTATAACTTTTCTTACTGATATTGTGACAACCACTGAACCATCTCACATTTCAGAAGAACCGAGTACTTCAACCACTGATGATCTATTCAACCCTCAAAGCTCCGATACAAATAATATAGGTGCAAAATTGTTCCTAAATGAATCATCTGTTGAACCAGGTTCAGCAAAAGCCAAAGCAGACCTAAACGATTGGGTTGACTTTAGTGCAACAAATGATTGTGTGGATTTTAATGATCCATTCTTTGACCCTCGTTCTGGTGATGTTGATGCGAAGGTTGATTCTGTATTTAATGGTGGTGATGATGTTTGGGGATCAAGTAATCTTCAACAGAATACTGGTGACGTCAATACATTTACTACTGATTTATTCACTGATGCTGCTGCTACTGCTTTCTTTACACAAGTTGATGATCCTGTGTGTAAGAACCCATTTGCATCAGACATCGATACAACCACTTCTACCACTGCCAAATTAGAGCTGGATCTTGAAGCTGATGTACCAAAAAAGAAAAACCCATTCATAGATTCACCTTCCGGGGAGGAAAGCAGTCCTGAAGTTGATAAAGCAGCAATTAGCTTCCACATTCGAGCTCCTGATGAAGAGCATCAATCATCTGGCACATTTGACATCTTCCAGACAATTCATCCTGCATCAAGTGAAGATCATCCAAATGGGCTTGGTCATGCAGAAATACATCATCCACCTATTGCTCGTCCAAAACCAGCTCTGACTACTGCACCTGCTATGGCCATTCCACCTCCTCCCAAAATTGATGCCCCGCCAAGATTCAATCCTTTCAATGAAGATTCTTCTGAGACAGAAGGTGAAGATGAACCAGAGCCTGAATCAGATTTAGCTGAGTTTGATAAAGAGACACAAAATGAAGGCGTTGATCATGCAAATGGTGACCCAGTCGCTGAAGTACCAATGCCACCTGAAGTTGATCCAAATGAAAGTAGTGATTCAGATTTTGAGCCAGAGCATGTGGATCTTGGAGACTACCATTCAAAATATGAATTTGAAAGCTACGAATTGATGCTTCGACAGCCATCAAAGAAGAAACTTACTGCCAATCGGTTCTGGAAACAAGTTTTTGTCCGATTGCATAGATCAGACTCGAATTTCATTATCAAGATTTACGACAAGGCGAATTCCCAAGTGCCATTCCAAGAGCTACCACTTCAAGCTTGTTATTCTCTATCAGAAGATACCCTACAGCATTATGATCAATTTGGGAAAATTCACACAGTAAAAGTCCAATATGTGTTTTATAAAGAACGTGTTGGAATACGATCTGATCGTATCACACCACAAAATATACAAAATCTGGTCAGAAAACCAAAACCAACAATGATTCTGGATCATGCTCCTCAAACTTCAGAACTTTTGAAATTTGGTTCCCTTCGTGAAGACATAATTCGTAGTTTTATATGGGAAGTGGAGGATGCCCTGATGAAATTGGATGTGCATAGAGACAAGACATTATCGTACACTAAAGATGAAGTATCTGCCGAAGTATGGGATGAATTTCATTGTGAAATCGATAAAGAGGGACATGTTCTATGGAAAAAAGCGAGAGTTAGAATTTTTGTGTTAGCATTTGTTACCGGAATGCCAGCTTGTGAACTGGGTATTAATGATAAACGACGGCGAGGGCGAGAGGTAGTCGGTCGCCATGACATTATACCTGTAAAAACTGAAGAATGGATTAGAATTCAGGACTGTGAATTTCATTCAACAGTTGACCTAGCAATGTATGAAAAAACACGAACAATTCGATTTCATCCTCTTGACGCTTGTCAGTTCGAACTAATAAGATTCCGTGTAACTTTAAGGGAAAATAAAGAGCTTCCACTTCAGATACATGTCAAACAAAAAGTGACTAAAACTCTCATTGAAATTCGTGCAGATGTTATCATTCCTGGATATTATAGCGGAAACACTGAAGAGGGACAGGTACCATGTGAAGACATCCAAATACGTTTCCCAATTCCAGAATGCTGGATTTATCTATTCCGTGTTGAAAAACGTTTTGGATATGGATCAGTTAAGTCAGCTACTCGTAAGCCAGGGAAAATTAAAGGTATTGAGCGATTAACGATGATAGCGCAAGGTTTTTCGGCTCCGAGTTTGATTGAAGTTGATGTTGGAACTGCTAAATATGAACATATTCACCGAGCTATTGTCTGGCGAGTAGCAAGATTACCTGAACGACATCATGGTAAGTTTATTATCATTGTAAATGTCACGTTTACGTAAACTATACTAGCTGCAACTATACTAGCTTCAATGACATATTCAGAATGCAACTGAACTTCTATGTTTTCATCGAAAAAAGTACCGTAATAATTTGTTTCCAAGAAACTATATCGGTACAAGATATGAAAGTTTCAATCATAGCTCAAAATGTAATAGATTATACCCCCTAGCTATTATTATTATGCCTCCACGACGAAGTCAGGGCTGCCACCGCCCCGCTTTGTATTGCTAATATTTCATGTGTTATTTGAGGTAGTTAAATGAAATTTCATGGGTAGATAGAGGGGCTGTGGGAAATCTTTCTGGGATTCTACCGATTTTTCCTCGCATAATTCATATAATTTTGGACTAAGCATTTTATATGAATTATGCAATTTACGAGTTAAGTACCGGGTATAATTTGTATTTTTATACCAATTATAAGTAATTCGTAGCAACCACGAATTAAATAGTTATTTCATAGAAAAGACGAATTATACATCAACAGACACCGAGATAAGAATCAGATCAATAAAGCCCTGGGTTTTCCCTCCCCCATTTCTATTGTTCAGACCATACCAGCAACTGACCCGATACAGAAGTAGAGGATTTCCCCAACTTTTTGTTTAAATTGTATAAAAATGTAACTGTTGTCGAGTGCATATCACCGGTCCAACTGTGTAACGAATAAGGCATGATTATTGTTGAGAAGCTCAAATGGACCAGTGTTTTAGTACGATTTACGAATATGAATTAGAGCGGAAAAGTAGAGGGGAATACTGAAGGAAATTAATGGGACCATGTCAGAATATACGAATAAAGTCTTTTACTAATCAAACGATGACGTATTATGCGAGGTAAACTGTATGGCCACCAGGGGGCTTTTTTGAAAAGCGGTTTCCGCTCAAAATAACAAGCTCATTTGCCCAAACTACTTGAAATTTATATAACGTGCATATGACAAAAGTGCGACGAAGTACATAAATTCGGGCTGATTTGATTCAAAATATGGCCACTAGGGGCTTTTTTGAAAAATGTTCTAATATTGGCTTGTTACTTGACCGATATGTATATGACCAAAGTAAAACGCCAAAGTTCGAAATTCGGGTCGTTTTAATTCTAAGGTGGATTTTTATGAAAAATGCTTTCCATGCAAAATAAGAAGTTCTTGAAGGCCGAATGGCTTGAATTTTTACTGATATGGTAATGACCAAATTACATGTAAACAAAGTGTTATTTGGTGGTGATGGGGTTACTTACATAAGCAGCAGGAGGCTTCTGCCTCATTATAGTTCTTCTTTATATAACAAAGCATAAGTACATAATATCATTTCGATAAATCATGGTAAAAGTAGAAAGGCAAGCCCTGAGGCCGTTCTCATATGGAGGCTCTGTGTCTATAAACTAGGAATATATTCCTCCAAAAACTGCATTTTGTATTGAATAAGATTTTTATACATAATGATACCTCATAGAATGATTGCAGAAATTATCTATTGGAGAAGTGTAAATGCGTTGGTGTCCAGCAATTTTTTATGATTTTCTATGTGATCTGCAAGGCTAGGTGGAAATATTGGCATTTTATGTGAATAAATGTAATGGTTAATCACTGGGCATTAGCAACATTATTGCCTGGCTGATTCACAATGTTTCAACATGTTGGCTTTGCTGCTGGATATTCAATCAATTTTATATAAAAATAGTTTCATCACTCTGCCTACACAACAGTAGTAAAGCTCTGTACTTATGAGAGCCAGTCTTGACATTTACCCGGTAGCTTATGTTTTAGGACTTTTCTTCACAGTATATTGTATATCTTTTGTCCATATTTATCACTAGATGTCAATTGATATCATCATTTCAGTTATAATGTACTAGTGGGGTACCTGTCCTTCAGACGGGAAAGAAGTGGTGCCACAATAAACATGCACATAGAACAGATACAAATTTAGAATTTGTCAAAGTTGTGAGACAGCCCTAGAAAGAAATATTATAATTTACCCCAGGCCTGTACCCTTGGAGTGCGAACACAACGCCCTGAGGTCTGCTAATTTTCTGTCACAAAATTAATTCTAACCACGTTAAGACCTAAAACATACCAGAATGCGTCTCCTGCATTCTAAAATTTAAAAAGATTTCTGGGACTCCAGGGCTTCGCACCTTCGTTGCTCGCATGACCTGGGATTATCTACCAGTAAGTTTTGCTTTCTTCTTAAACGAAATTATTGGGCTCCTCAGCTATATCCCATAATTATGCCCCCATGATTTCATTGCCGGACCTGGTCTCTACACCCAATGAGTAGCAACACAATCAACCACAATTTGATATAATTGACACAACTATGGTTAGGAAAAACGGATTTTCCTTCTTCTTTATATAATAGATGGATTAAACTGTGAAAAAGAAAACTCGATTTTGAACAGAACAACATGGTGGGGCAAGGATGGGCCCTATTGTTGGTGGTGGTAATCACATTCAAAATGGCCGAATGGCGGCCATCTTTGTTACTAAATTATCGATTTTGGGCACTTTTTTGTCCAAATTCCATTAACTGTGGCTAGATTGTTTGATTTTATTAAAGTATTATAGTTATCGATATTGCAAGAACCTACATGAAAAAAAATTGAGACATATAATTGGGACATATAAAGAAAAAACCCACAATCAAAATTTTTGATGAAAATAAATGTTTATTACTGAGTACGACGTTTCGACTGA
>JAYMFW010173917.1:5220-30173 GCA_036785005.1 Tubulanus punctatus
TCCAAAGTTGGCAGCTCTGCAGATTTGTTCATCACAAAAATCTGGCGTTAACTGAGCTGTGGCATTTTAAAGGATGGTGTTATAAGGAGCTTTGACTGTACTCCCTGATCATCACAAAACACACATTTTAGGTGGACACTTGGTGGAAAATGTGAAGAATTCAGCAGAATTTTAGAGGGACATATGACTTCTGTAAGAGCCCACTTCTATAAAAGTATTTTTGCAACTCGGAGTGACAATTTACACCAAAAAGGGGTTGCCCCTCGAAAAGAGAGACGGTTGATAGGTCGGGTTGAAAAGCTATTTTTTAATCTAATTCATCAGCAAAGGTCGAAAGGGTTCGGATAACGTTTTTTTCTCTGAAATATATATATATATATATAAATGTATATTGTATGTAGTAATTGACAGGATCTTAGTGAGACACAAGACACGATACTGTATGTCTGATGAGAGAGAGATACCGATTCATAATAACAATCATTGCTGACATTTGGCATTCAATTACAGTATACAGAATGTCGAGCGAGCGTCGATCACAAATATGGCGACCGCATGTAATTGGCTACGAGACCTCATTAGATGCGGCTTTGTACGTGGCAATCTTTATCATTATCTCGCTGTAAAATACGCTTATTATGAATCCATAATTCGCCGGTGGATCAGAATCTAACATCATTAAAACTTCACAGCCACGTACTAGCGCTAGTGACGAGGGATCGGAGCTGTTTGACAATATCATTTATATGTGGGGCATCGACTATGAAATGAATACACGGGCCGAGTTTACCAAAATAAGCAATAACAGAAATCTTAAAATTCTACACATAAACAGGAAGATTTTTCAATCCCAATAACAAATTCTAATGTAAAATGGGCTAGAACTGGGGTAGCAACTTAAAAGGGCTGTTATCTGGACAGGCTATTTGTAAAAAATAGCATTATGGGCCAGAACTTGTTTTTGAGTGGCATAGCAACTATTGAACTTCATGGAGAGGCTTTTTGGACGAAAATCTAACACCCTAAAATTACTTCAGCCTTAGGGACCTTAAAAATGCAGCTCAAAATTTCTAAGGCCGAGTCGGCCGCATCCGCCTAAATCCGCCGAGTCTGTTCAAGCTTTATCCGATATCGCATACATGAATAATTACTATCGCACAACCGTAAAAATAGCTTTGATGTGAAGTAAAACCTATTGATTGGTACGCTTACAACGACAGCAGAGTACGTACTATTATATATATATATATCGAACCAGCATCGACGCGTTCTCATATGATGAAATAATACAAACCGTGCCACGTCACCGACACGCAATTTACTTTCATTTGTCAGACATACGAAAATCGATATCGTACACTTTTATTCACCGGGTGAAGAGCTTAGCCATTAATTACTTTCAGTTTCATAACAGAGAAGGTTTCATGTTTGCGCCCCTTCATTTTATACATCACTACCATCGTAGCTTCGAATAAAACCTAATTATGTTCTCTCTATCATGTGTGTGTGTGTGTGTCATTGGCAGTCACTCCAAAGCTGCTCTGTCGTGTTCACCGTGTACCCCGGGTAATAAGTAACCATGGCAACTAATGGTATCGGATGATAAGACTTGCAATGGGGTTTCGGCAGCTGATGGAAATGTCGCATGAAAGAAGATGAGTACTGAACAGTCCATTACTCCGACGTGCGCGGCAGTGTCGTATGCATTAGTTAGGTGCCAATTGGGTATCGCCATCAACGCCGAAGGCAAAATATACATAAAATGAAGATTGAATGATGATGATGATGAAACTACACCACGTATATAAACACACACACACACCCGCATACTGTCGCGCGAGAGAGTAGTGGCAGGGGCATTCAGTTAGATAATTACATATTATAGAATGAACGGCCGCAGTCATAACCAATACGAATTTACCCGACAGAGTTTACAGTAAATAACATTAAAAGCCGGTTTTATACTGAATGTTTGTTTTCAGCGATTCCTGCGTTAACAGATAATAATAATGTCATTTTATCTAGTTCACTCGTTAACAGGGTTCCTGCGCTCATCATACAAGGAAATACCGATGAGACATATTTCATGAATTTTCCCCGACCAGGAATCTAAATTTTCTCTGACTTTGCAGGTTTTCAAGGACATTCAAGGAACGCCTCAGAATTCCCTAACTTTTCAGACATAAGTGCGGCCAGTAATGAGGGCGTTCAATCATGAAAAATTGAAACGTGCCGAAAACGAATTCGACTCGATCCATTCAGGATGGGGAAGGTTTTTCTTATTATCGAAGTTAGAACGATATTTTCATTTAATATCAGACATTGTCTTTGTTGCCGCCGCCGGTCGAATTGAACATAATTGACGTGTTCTCAAAGACGACAGTACAGAGCAGCGCAAGATGGATCGTCTCGATAATCTACACATGCAACAATACGACTGATTTATAATGAATTACGCGTTGTCATGACGACCAAAGAAAGAGCCCCGAGAGGAGCGAAGCATACACGCCCGCGTTATGGATGGCAATCAATCAGAATAGCTTCAATCATGAAACCCGTGTACATGCATAGTTCTTTTCAAGGTGTGATCGGCAGAAAATAACTGTGAACGCATCTAATAGGCATTCTATACTGCGCAATTATCTAACAAGAATATACATATTCAACGCATTCTAGAATCAATATCATGCCATATCCAAATTCTAAAATGTTTTCTATAGGCTACCACGTTTTCTATGACCATGAAACAGGAAATCCTAGAGTTATCGGCCACCGAAATAAAATCTTTATGATCTCTGAATTATCATTATTCATTAATATTCAAATATTTTCCTATTTCATATCACTGCAACTATAAATAATGGCCCCGCATATCTGCATATCCACAGTTACACTTCCTTTGGGGCAAATTGATTTTTCATTGGTCGCCCAGAGCCGTCATTCTTCTGTACACAAATGACGAGGAATATCGATGAATCAATATGGAAACCGAGTGCCACGTAGGCAAGTAATGCATGCATGCATACACACAACCAGAAATGATTCATGTATGTAAGTTCCAGGGTAGTACTGCACAACGTGGTGCAACATGCATTTTAATGAGCGCTGTAAAGCATGCAGTGTGCAGGCTTGCATACTACTTGGCCCCAGTAACTGGCTGTATGGGCATTGTGTGTTAGTTCAAAACTTGACAACAACATTATCTGCATATGAAAGCAGGAAGTGAAATTGTATGGATAGCCGTTAGTACAATACAGGCTTTATGTACAGTCTGCTATACTCATGCATACTACAGAGAATAGCTGATTTCCACGAACCAAGCAAGCTACAACACACCCCACACAGAATAAAAAAAATTCACTCAGCTGACATTATTCCGGGATTGGATACAAACTAAAAAAGTTTTCTCGAGCAAACTGAGTTACAATGAGATTCTTTTTACTCATTTAAGGGGGACATAGGTTTAGAAATATCCACATGGATATGTTTAGCGCAGTGTTCGTTTAAATATTGGCAGTTTCACAGCGCCCAGCACCAAAGCTCGGCCATCAGTAAAATACAACTCAACAGTGAAGTACTGTTCAAAACTGCGTAACCATAGCAACAACTGACTAATGTATCATAGAACGTAGAAGAAAAAGATTTCAGCCATGCTTCGGCTGGCTCTGTTCTTGTCATCTAATTACCGCCACCACTGCAGATATGGTGGTATCCGGAGAATTACAATTTTTATATCTAAAAAATTCTCTTTGAAAGGAAGTTGTCAGATTAAAATACAGCGGACACACGGCATGCCAAATAACATACAGAAAAGTATGGCAATAATCTACAACATAATCTTAAGACATTTTACTCATGTAAAAGTCGATATTGAAGCCCTAAAAATGAGTTTGTTTTAACTGGGTCAACTTTTACACGCAGATAGCTTTCCTACATAAATTTTTTTTTGGTTGTAAATTAGGTTTATATTCTCTTAGCAGGGAAATGGTCTCTCTCACATTCCCTTGGATGTCTTAGGAAGATTTTTCATGATTAGAACCAACCTCAATAAAATCGAATTTTATTGTTTTCTAATATATACAAAAATTTCTCTGAATTTCGCCACGCAATTTTTCCATTAACTCAGTCAGATTTATGGATGTGACATCGAATGACAAATAATTTATATCTCCATATGGATTTACAGACATATGGAGCGTCATTGATTATAGCTTACCGAAGCAGAAAAACTGTGTTCACTATAGATTTTGAATGTATTGCCAGATGGGAGTTTATACAACGTGTGATAAGCCTACATATTTCATTTATTCAAATATAAGTACACAGCTGTGATCAATACTGGAAAAAATGGCTTAAAAACAGTAAAAAAAATTACATATATACATGGTCTAGGCTATAAAGCTAATGTATGATTTTATATCGGTAAAACAAATGCCTAATCCCATGTGCATTTGGAAATTTCTCCCAACTGACTTCTACCTCAGGTTGGCCGGCAAACGTCACAACGTTATCATAAAAATCCCACAATATGATGATAGTCTGAAATATGATGTCATTGATCATATAAATATATCATGACCGAAAAAAATGACTTAGTTATTGCCAACTAAATGATTTGAGAACTCACTGGTCTTTGTTAATTTCAAATCCGTCCCCAGACAAGTCCATACAAATTTTATGGATAGAATACACAGACAATAGTCAGAATGGGTGCACATATAGAGCAATTCAGAATAATCAATTTCTATTCTCTAAATGAATATAAACCAGTTTAAAAGGGGTGAAGTAAGTTGCTCGAATGAGAGGTTTTTATGAGAGCTAGATAAAGCTATGCAGTATGTTGTTGATTGACATTCTATTGAACCTCTGCGATGTATAGCCCCGATTTATGCACACGACTCTTCACTGCCTGCCTGTATAGCATAGTGTATTATTGATAATGAGAAACGCTCTACAGTGAGGCTCCAAAGGGAAACCAGGAAACTACCACAAATTTCATTTCATTTTTCGATCGACAGAATTCGCGGCTGAAGTCTTTTACACATCAGACATATTCATTTAACTCATAACGAACATAAAACTTTTACAGGGGTTCCCGACAGAACTGAGCATCCAAAATTCACAGCTTTATTTCTGATCCAAAGTATGATATAAGTGTGTTAACTGGCTTTAGAGGGTGAACTAAAAACAATATTTTCGGAAACGTAGGTTCCCTTGTTATACCACAAAAATTGAAGGATGACTTGATTTTTAACTGATAGTGGACAGATCCACAGGCTACAGGATTCCTTCAAATCCAAAATTAAAGGGGTATTTAAAGGAGTACTATTGCTATAATTTGGAGGGCTGTTTATCCTAGACCTTTACTCATGGTTGAACTGGTAAATTAAATCTGAGGGCAACTCACTTATGTTCCGGAACAATTTAAAAATTTTGCTCATTTCTCATTAGTAAAAGGGAGAAGTCATCCTTCAATTTTTGTGGTATAGCAAGACAACCTACGTTTCCGAAAATATTGTTTTTAGTCCACCCTCTAAAGCCAGTTAACACACTTTTATCATCCCTCTCCCAGATACACCATCACTCATAAAACTCAGGTCATACAGCGCACAAAAGAGTTAACCAAAAATACACTACTGCCTGGCTGGCTGCTTCAAGCAGCATGCATAGTGTGGAGGGTTTATTTTCAGGATAAAGAGATTGATGATGACTCACTAAAAACCTGTGTACATTAGACATAGCGAGCGCAAATGAGTATCAAGGCCAAACAAAGAAACCACACAATAATATGAGCAAGGCTCGGATATCCAAGTTTTCCATTATAGAAAACTGTAGTAAATAAAACATACGCCATAAACGATTCATCGGATAAATGAATATCGTTCATTTTTTTTCACGTTACCCAGCATACACTGAACTACAAAACAGGAATCAGGGCAATGGAAACAAGAGATATAGGGGATCTGTATAATCTTGGATGATTACCCCAACATCTCCAAGGTATAAAAGAGGAAGACGAAGAGTGAGACACAATATTGACGTCACACAGCGGGGCGTGGTTGACAACAACACAATATACACAATTATATACTAGTTACTGCAAATCAAGGGGAAGCAAGCGATTGGTTATATATTTTCTCGTTTTCTGTTAACGATTACAACACAAACTCTATATATTTATGAATGATAGGTGAATTTATCAATCGGTATATACATAACATGTATCCATGTCCAATGCACCATCATCATCCAATAAGACTCATTTTTATTTCATTATAGCAATCAAGACTAGTTAAGACAATAGGGATTCAGGTGTGCATTTGTAACAAAAACGAAAAGTTATAAAATCTTAAGAGAAATAACAAGGAAAAACACTTAAGTATATAAGAAAACACAATAATCCGCGTTAATTTGATTTGTACAAGAAAAATCCAACAATCTAATTTGGAAAATTATCTCCTGATGATCACCGCAAGGATACGGTTGTTATATCGTACATCGGAATAAACTTGTATGATCAGAATTAATTGCGGAATTTTTCATACATCAACATGGGTCATTTTTCATTCAGTGAAAGAGGTTTTCTTTATTGTACGAGTAATTAGAATCGGGGACAAGGAAGTGAATGCAATCTCTGGATTCTGGCTCATTAAACACAGGTATGAGAATGGGAAAAACCGCACAATTCCTCACCTAATAATGCTATTCATAATCTTCACATTCACCATTTACGTAGCTACTAAATAAGGGCAAGCGAAGCACCAGAATTCACTACACGTAAGCATAGGAGTCTAACATGTCAATGTACATATATATGTGAGTATATATCCATCCAATCATGATGCATCGGAGAAAATTTATGCCACCAGAGCTGCAGCAGTAATCCGAATATGTGTCTACTGGGACTAACGAACAAATCTAATTAAGTCGGCCATCTTTGTTCGTCGGGAGGCTCTAAAATCTAATTTGATGCATACATATACATATACATATAATATCCATACTACCGAACAGACGACGTATCGCGCGTATATAATAATCCGGGCGCGGGACGCAGACTCCGCAGATAATCCAAGGTCAAAACAACAAGTAAGTCCCGGGAGAATCCCGAGATCGTACGAAACAAAATCCGCTAATAATTCGCTGACTTAAAATTCTCAATAAATTCCGGTTCGAAATGATACTAGCTTATATACATAGAAATCAATATTCATCATAAAAGTACATACAAATATAACAACATTGAAGAAACCATATCGACCACTGTTCATTATGGAATACAATAAAAATCTACAAACGCGATCCGGGACCCGAAACTAATATATATTCCAAATAAAATACAAAGTACACGCCGTAATGCTTTTATTATAATCCGACAAGTAATCCAACATGGGGAATGATTTATCCGGCCCGCGCGTGACCGATGATGCTACTACATAAACGCCATTGAAGCGAGAGTGCAGGCAGGGTACTAGAAACATCAAAAACAAAGAGAAAAAACTACGGAAGGTTTTACAACAACGGTAAGATAAGATTGTAAAATCATTAAAACAATTTTCAACGCAAGTTAAAAAATATGGACTTTTTGGAGCGTTGAATTAGTTGAATTTTTTATGACAACTCCAGTTTTTTATTCTAGAGCACACTTACCCTTCGGGTCTAGACGAATAACGCGATGGAGTACGACCGCGTTGCTGTGGTTGGGTGTACGCCGGATCTATAGCAGGACGCGGTACGCTGGCCCCACCAGTTGTGGCAGTCGGTTCGCTATACTCGGTATGAAGTACAAGACCATCGAGTACATTTTCGCCACAGTGGGCTTTCGAGGCTGATTTTATGTCAGTAAACGCGACCAGTGCCCCTGTGATGTTTTCTTCTGCATCTTTACGTAACTTTACACTTTGTATTTTACCATAACTGCAAATATAGAAATTCATCGATATTTAAGAAACTTTCAAATTTGATCAGAACTGTGCTTTCCGAAAAAACATTATCTTTACGTAAAAATGATAAAGGAACTCTTCTACAGTCAAATCTAGGGACTGGCATTAAAACGAAATCCAAATTAAATGTAACTGTTTCAATTGAATTTTCATCCTAATGATAAAAAAGGGACTCTGAAATTTCAGCGTGAATTAAACGATTATCTGAATAAAACAGATCTGAATCAACCGGATTTGAATGCAGTCGTTAGACTGTCATTTGGATTTTCATCCAAATCTGGCTTCGGGACAAAACAAGAAGAATACGACTAAAAATATCTGCTAGCCGAGGCCAAATGTACCCATAGCAACCTTTTTGTTCAGGTAGTAGTTCACAATGTGTCATTGTCTCCCCGACAACTTGAGGCATGTCTCATTGAAATAGAGAACTCCTTATGTTCATAGGAAAGGCACAAAAACAGTAAAAATAGAAACAAGTCTATCTAAAGCCCGGTGTAGACTTTTATGCAATGGCTAGATTTTATTCGAAGATAACACTCAATGTGATTGTATATGCCATTAAATATTTCAAAGAAAATATCTTATCAACATGCTTATTGATAATAATGATTTTACTTGAGAGCAAACAACATTTCATTTATAGTTAGCCTATACTGGTGGCTACAGTTTTTGTTGTTTATTCAGTATTTTTTCAAACGTATTTTTAGAATTAACTGAAAGCTTGTCATGGATTTCGAAGACAAGCCACTCCGGAGATGTAAAAGCGGTTATTTTCGGATCTTCCCGTCGAGCGAGCAGGAAAACTATTGGTCGACGGGTAGCGGCAATGATGTAATATTCTATTGAATGTCACAGCCTACCGATGATGCAGAGAGTGCGCGAATGGAATCCATAAACTCAAAGTATTTCGCCATACATCGTTAATTAGGGGAGAAAGGCCTTTAGGGAGAAGAGGGTCTATACACATATACATATTACATTTCAGTCCAATATTTACTCAAACACGGCTCAGATATTCCGTTGTCTAAAACTCGAGTACCCCGCTGCTGTCTACTCTAAATTTTATATGGAACATTGAATTTTTATTGGAGCGTGGGGACTATCAAATAACAACCATTACATCTGAAATAAAAACTTTTTTTCTATCTGAGCTATAAAAACTGGGGATACAATCAGCGGAGATTATTTAGTGTGCGCAATATGCAATATGATGGGCTAGTTCACCACAGTGGGAGAATAGGCTATGCACATAGCACTATCACCATATAGCTAGGATATTTGGCAGGGCGCCCAGAATGAAAGACAGCTGGTATTCTGAACTATGAAAAACCTGCCACAGCCTGCATAACACATTAGTTGAGGGTGCTGAAGGGGTAAAATTAGCTAACACATTTCTACTTGTGTCACAACATTTAGGCCTATCGTACAATTCAAGTTGTACAAGCATAGAAAATGAGGAAAATCTATTATACGATTTTCTGTTTTGAATATTTCATATGAATTAGATAACAGGCCTTTTGACAAAATTGATTCCCTTCTATTCCTTACTACTAGGTCCTATTCAATATTTATCATACAATTTACTATTCGGCATGACGATTTTAGAACAGATACGATGCTGAAAATGTCTAGCCTGCACTCTAAGTTGTACATGAATAGTAAATTAGTTATACAATTTGGTGTTTAATATATTTCATATGAACTAGGTCTAGACTTACATATACACTAAAGATTATTTTAATGAGAACATCAAGGCATAAAAGATCCTAAAACTAAGTAACAAAATGCCATAGCAGGTCTACTAGTCATCAATCAGCAAAGAAACCAAGAAAAGTTATCAAGTGTATGGCCAGTATATAATATAAGAGTATTCATAATCGACAAGAGCAAATCAGTGGTTCTAACAATTTTCTACAGGTATCCCCTACCAACCCTCAGTCCATTTTTGAACTGTGAATAACAAGCAAGACTTGTGGTAACCAATACAATAGCATATAGAGTCTATACACTACAGGTATCTAGTATAGCAAGCTTTTATTATCTAGAAGAATATATTCTGTCATGCTCAGTAGGCCACAGCTATACATAAATCTACCTATAGAAATTCTATCAAATCTTCTTTTCTTACATAGGCCTATACACAGCATAAAAAGCTAATCGTTTTCTGTGACAAACAGAATGTCAGCAAAACTGCGGATTTGATTGTCTGGATTTCTTAATTTACTCGTACAGAATTTATATATTTTTTAGGCCTAATTGGCGTATCCATCTAAGCCAGATATCGATTATATCTCAACCTCCTTATAGCAAAAAGTTTCATTCAAATATGGTCAAAATGATATGAACGATCAACAAAATTTCAAATCCAACAATTTTAAAGCACAATTAGTCTGGCTTTTTATACTTTTCTTCACTTCGTTTCAAAAAGACTTTTATTTCACTATAAAACGCATCCAAAATATTTAGTATTAACCACACAGTTAAAATTGGGTCTCTCTAAATCATGCATGCATCTAGGCTATGTGGTGCACTTAATAATTTTCGTAAATAATTTTTCATGGCGAGTACATCTGGCCCACCTAATGATGTTGGTTAATTGCCAAAACGTTGTGACAAGGGTCTACATTAAATAAAATAGGCCTGTATGAATTCAAAATAACATTGAACAGTAATTTGTGGAAGTTAGCATCTTTACTCTACCTACATGCCTATTGTATATGATGTAGGTAGGCTCCATTACATTGGTTATTTAGCCATTGGAAGATGTATCCTATGGTACATTGCACTAAAATGCCCAAAAAAAATTTTCAGAAGGATCTAGGTACAGGTAATATAAAAATTTTGGTTTAGAATATAATATTCTTCAGAATAAAAAAAAAGATCCAAATTTTTTAGGAATTAAGATGGATATTTACACAAAATTAATTGGTATTTTTGGTTGAAAATTTCCAATGATTAGGCTAAGTTATAGCATTAAAATATCTTATTGAATCATTTTTACAAACCCTATTCAAGAAATCATATTTTACATATGGGGGTCTTTATTCAAAAACATTCTCATTGGTACCAGGTAAACCTAATTCTAAATATCTGGAAAAATTTATCACTTTAACGGAAGTTTTTTTTACAAATTGTGTAGATATGAATGCCATATTGTGCATATTAATTCTAAGTTAACGGAACCCGATAAAAATTAAGTCTATAATTTTTCAGCCTTTGATTGGAATTTTGAATGCTTAATTCCACAAAATAGGGTCAAAACTAACATAAAACTATACGACATAACAGAAGAATCAAAGGATATAATTTAAGATTTTATAAATATTGCAACACAAAAATTAATCCCCAAATCGTAAGAAATTGGAAGGCTATTTCTAGTAAAAAGAAAATTCTAAAATATCTGCATAGAATACCTGATAGAATTTAAAGCTATCATAGTAATAGTTGAATTATCAAAAATGCAACATTCGCCTTTGGTAATAATATTAAATGCGTCAAAGAACAGAATTTTTCACCATATCCTCTGATTCTGAATAGTAGTCCACCACAGCAAATAAAAATAATACACAAAGCAATGACAAGTTTATCCTTCCTCCTGGGCCGGTCGCGTATTCCACAAAATAATAATAATTCCATCAATTTTGCCGTAAACATGAAAAATTTGACAAAATTGTTGCCGCCGTGAAAAATATACAAAATCATATATCCAATATACACACTACTATATATACAATGTATTATAATACCCACCGCTTAAAATGTTCCGCTATTTTTTCGTCAGTAACTTTTTCGGGTAAATTTCCAACCCATAAATATCTTGTCTCTCTAACCATTCTTTCAATTCACCGATATTGCGTACATTTTCGCTAAAAAGCATGTAAAACAGTCATAACACGCGAACTTCTCTTGGATGTGCCTTCCTCTCAGTAGTGTGGCGTCGACTCTTGACGTAGTTGCGCACAACGAATCCCAAACGCGTTTCCCATTACGCAGCTCTGCACTTTGACCTTGACGAAACTAGGACACCACTCTACTCTCGACTCGTAGCGAACGGCCGTGGTGGGCGTTGGCTCTAATACCGATGAGTCCGCGGAATATTTTATGTCGGGCGTCACGTCGTATATTTATTTCTGTATGACACGGCTTTATGATAATTTTTTCTCTGAGCGTTCTGCTGAGAACGTATATGTTGTTAACGCATCTGTTTCGATTGCCGGCCATATTACTACGCAGTTAGAATAGAAAATTTTCTCTTTGTGACTATAAAGCAAATCGAGTCTTGTGCGATAAATACCATGCCAATACCCGCTCTCACGAAACGGATTAGCTACTCGGATTTAAGCTAATCCACAAAGGATTAACGACAATATGGTCATGGATAGATTCATGACGAAATCCCTTTGAATTAAATATATGTGAAATATAAGTCACGGCCAGCCACGTTGGATTGTAGTTCAAGCCTTTCCACGATAGATTTCGGCTTATTACAAATTGTCTGCTTAAATTATGGTATTTTATTTGAGAAGAAAACCTTTTATCGAGGCGTCGAGGTAATTTAATTCTTTTGAAAAATGCACGTATTTTCATGTGACAGAAACTAATCAGGTCGATTTCTTTGCGAAGTTTTTTTTTCAAATTTATTTGATATGCCTGCCTGATCGGAAGAATGGAACGGGAGAGGCGAGCCTTCATCTCTTTTATTGGCGGTTGCCATAGAAACGAGTTAGTCAAAGAGTTTATTGCGCTGGAGAGTATTGCCGTGTACAAAGAGCTCTCAGCCATCGAGTTGGTTGATGCAAGAAAATGCGTTTTGCACTCGAAGTAAGACTGCACGCATGGATTATGGATAAACTTACCCTATTTTCAAAGTTTTTTTCTGAAATTTTCAATGAAGCAAATCCAGGATTCTTAAACGCCGTTTATGATTTCTGTGACATTTCTCGCACTTTTGTCTATTAAGTCTTGTATTTACCTTGATTTTGTGGTGAATAAACCTGGGAACTGATAATAATTCTTATGATAACTTTTCACCAGCTGCATGGGCTCGTTTAAGCGAAGCAAGTCTCGATGTATTTTTTCGCAACGTTTCTGAAAAGGTAAATGTATTGAACGTTCGAGCTTTGAAAGTTGCCTCTTGGTGAGGGAATAAGAATTGGATCGATTCTTTCTGCGAAGCTAAGCAGTTGTACATTTTATCAGCGGTGAATATGGTAACTATGGCAACTCCATGAAGGAGGCTGGGTGTTTACCTGATGCACTCGTTCTGTCCATCTTGACGGTCACACCCTTCTATGAAACCCGGTAATGTAAGAATTGCACAATTCGTATTAGATATATTAGCGTCATCAGCTCCGATAATTACCATACAGAACTAGAATCAGTTGAATTAATAAGAAAGTCCCTAAAATCCTTCCAACAAATGAAGTGTGGATTTTCTTAGTAAATATATATATCTATTATTGTTTATTTTGTTAGTCGCATTAGAAAATTGCTGGTTGTCACGCTAAAGCTTTTCAAATTTGTCATTTGCAAATAAGATATTTCGTTCGATAGGAAAAAATCCTTGGAATACTTACAGATTTGACAGCGGTATGGCTTGTTCTGTCTTTTAATCGTATGACTTCTGGTGCCAATGCATCCTTTAAGAGTTTTTTGAGGTTGTGCATATTCTTTGTAAAAGTTATTTTGTTTTCAATTTTTGTTAGCCCCCCCCCCCATTCGAAAAGCGTCCCGGCGTTGCTGCACGTATACTCTCAAGGATTCCAGTTCTGGTACTGCCAAACCTCACCATCCCGTATGATAACTATCTCAATACATCCAAAATCCCCCCTCATTCGTGATACATCCTCTTCATGTCTACTCTTTGCCGGAATAGATATAAACTGTTATAATGTCTGGGATTGCCATTATGAAATGGTTTATTTTAAAATGATTTATTTTTTGTCGTATCTGGTACATGTGTATGAACAAAAATTTCAATTTCCAATAGAAAATACAGCAAACCTCGCCGAAGTCCTCATTCTCGGGCCGACAATTCTATGACCACTTAGACTGGTAGTATCTCATAAGAAATGAAAATTAGGATCCAGTTTTTGTACAACTTAGACAAAGTTTATACTAATACTGTACAGCCAAAATGATGCAAGTCTTCATGAGCATACGGATAAGTTCTAACCACAGCACTCTAAATGTTATCACAACTTTGATGATACAGCTACTTGTCTCCATGGAAACTGATAATAGAAAAGTGCGATAAACGCATTCATCACTCACTGATATATCCTTGAACTACGAATGAACCAGCATTTCTCATCGGATAAATCTCAATGTTTTGTAAAACTGGTAATTCTTATGTCATGTTGATTCTAGTTTAGGCTTCTTTTTCGATTCAGAAATTTTACAATTTCTCTAAATTCAGTGGATACATGTGTTGCGTACCTCCCCGTCCTGAAAATCCAGCAGTTCATTTTAGGCCTAATTACATTCTGTATGATAAAGTCATGTGGCGATATTTGAAGTAAATCTGGTCGATTTATTTATGAAGAAAAAACTGGATTACAAAGGTGATGAGAGTGTAAATAAATCGAGAAAAAAACAAATATATTCTGACACGAAAATCAAAAGATGAATTTTTTCTCATCAAGTTCCTTCTCTTTCCCTTCCCAAGTTTTTCAAATTGATGGAAAGAGAATTTACGAAATTGAAAATTCTTTAGGGGCCCGATTAAAACATCCCATTCAGGCTTAAAATACAGAAGCATGGCGGAGTTGTAGTTCAAGACGAATAATCAATTTTCCATCTGAACTTCTAGCATTTTCTGTACACTCTGTCTGCATTTTTGTAGCGTGAAAATCGATAATTATGATGTATGACAATTCTGCCGCAGGGAAATGTAGGTACTGGAAAAAATTTAATCGCCTCTCTGAAAATAGATTTTATTTTTGTACATACGGAAAAGTATATGGCTATAGCTTCACATGCACGCTAGATTACACACACACACTTCAAGGCAGAAAAATCCAGTGACGTCATAAATACAAGAATACACGGGCGCTATTACTATATATCCTGTTTTACAAGCAAAATTTCACAGACGATTCTAAGGACGGATCAAGAATTTCTGAATATTTCCGAGCATCTGCTACAATTTCAAGCGAAAACATTTTGCTTGATAAAAATGAGAGGGGGCGCCAATCCGCCACTGCGATAAACAGTAAACCTAAGTCGTTGCCCTCTGGGTCATCTCTCAGGAGAAATTAAATAACATTTATGAAAATTGGGTCCCAGTTTATGTGACGACTCGGTACACTTTGAATACGTCAGACCTGTAATCTTCTTTAAAGTTTTTCCGAAATTTGTTCCTTTGAAAGGATTTACGTGCTCTAAGATCTTTTTCGGGTAATCCTTCTGTCACGCGTATGTGTTTTTATGTTCCCGTATGTTGACACCGTCAACGCTCGCAGACGAAAATGGAATCTGGACGAATTTGAAATACTTGCCTGGATATCGTAACCATCAGCAACACTCAAATAACAGTATTTTCCATTTATAAACTGCATAATATTCACCAATGAACATAATTTCTGCCGATTGGGGTTAAGATCAAGCCATGGGATTTTTAATAAAACGACAGCTCACGGATTTATTGCGATCATGGCACAGCTCGTCATAACGCCATCATTGGGACTTGGAATATGTTGCATTGTAAAGGAAGATATTTTTTGAACTTGATTTGGCAGATTTGTTAAAAAAGCTGGCGTTAACTGAGCTGCGTAGCATTATAAACGATGGCATTATAACGAGCTTTTTTGTAATGTCATCTTTGAAAAACTGTGCCAAATTGATATCCATGTTAATGTTGATTTAGTCGAACTTGGCTGCAAAATACTTTTCTGTATTTTCAAAAATACTCTGCATACAGTTTACTGATTGTGTCATGTCACACCCTCCCCATAGGCAAAGAATTAAAATCTATTTTTCATGGATATTTTGGCGCCATAAGTACATTGATCAATAAACAGATTAACAACTTTGACCCTAGAAAGCATACACCCACTATACAAATTTGATGATAAACATAGTCGATCAAAATAAGTTATCTTTTTGGAATTCTTTGATTGCTAAACTGGACATTGGACATTGGAATGGAAATTTAACATTATATAATTGTTGAAAATGAGAGCATTAGTATATTTAAATGTATTTTATAGCAATATTTTTATCCAAATCATAGGCAAGAAGTAGAAACCCCCAAATAGAGGCATTACCGGACCGATGTATACCTTTTCACTATTACCAGGGAGGAGACCAGAAAAGAAACTGCGACCAAGAAACTTAGCTTCTTCCGGGCATCGAACACTTGATCTCCAGAGTGACAGTCGAATATGCTCCAGACCAACTGTCCCAAAAAAATTCACGAAGAAAGAATGAACTAAAAGATATCGTGAAACATTCTTTAAAATTTTTAACATTCCATGGTTGAGAAATAATTTTCATCCAGGAGAGATCAGTGATTGTAGGCCATTTCATATTCTATTTGCAAATTTCCAGCTCAAAGTGAAATAAATTTTTACAAGTGACATACACCATTGACCCAGCAATGTGTTATGGAGCTACAGGACACTCTAGAACTTCATTGGTACCTACAGCACTTGATCTTCTGCATAAATGTCATGATCCACCAATGAATTTAACACAAACTTCTTCTGAAGGCTTATAACCTGTGTCCAAGGTACTTAATTTATAGGCATATGTATTTATGTATACATGTGTATTTATTGTAAAGGGCTATTGGAATTCTAAGTTTACGGGTAGACATTTTTTTTGCAGTATAGTCGTTTGAATAAATTTTGGCTCGTGGAATAATAGAAAAGCATTAAGTGCATATACCGTATTTCAACAATAGTCTTTACACATTTGAATGAGCAAATATAAGAACTTTCATATAACTACACATTTGAAAACACAGATATCTAACTGACATGTTGTCAATTAATTCGTACATTGAGACGCCATTAAAATCGGTTGGCTGGTCGCTCGCTTGCTCGAATTCATCGCTGACATCAGAGCTAACAAGACAACTTAAAATGAAGTAACTATGGCAACCACAGTTTTCGATAATGTACTGTCAATTTCAGCAGCAGACTTCGGGAGTCAACATCTCTGCCAATAACCATATACAATATACCAGACGCTTCGACAGTGTTCAATAGGGGCTCATAGAATCTTTAATGTTGTTGATTAGAATTTAATGAATATGGAAGCCGAAGGGAGGTCATTAATAAAAGCATTCGTCTAATTGAAATGCGGAAATTCGATTCAGGCTTTGATGTGGGTGCGGCAACTATGTGAGCAAAACGTCATCTCATACAATATTTAGAAATATCGAATTTATGTAAAATTCATTGAAAACATGGCCATCAAAAATTAAGGCTTGTGCCTGCAGCAGGGGCGCTCAGAGACCTAAAGCCCAACGCACACGGCGAGGCGGATACGTATTTCGGGCCATGAAATACGTATTTCAGTCGTTTTGCCTCACCGTGTGGGGGCTCCAATACATATTTCCCGAAACAGACAAAGCTTGATTTTGCCGAAACGTATTTTGCTATACGTTTAGGATTTATAATACAATGAACGTTATATAAAAATTCATCGATTCAGTGAAGTTATAAATTACCAAAATAAAATTAGATTTGTTATGATACCCATATTATTAACAGGTAATAATGACTGAAGGTAAAATGTATGTACATATTTAAATTACATTGGCTGCTGCACATGCGGTGTACTAATTCATCAGCGATCGCGCAGAGCTAACAGAGTAGAAAACAGGCGTGGTTTATCCCTGGCGAAGTGTTATTGGCTAGCTGCCATCTGACTGTATGAGAACCATTGTTGCGTTGTGTGCTGCGCGACAAACAAGCGACTGGAGTTTAACGAGCAACATATAATTCAACCAAATACTAAATGTGAGTAAAGGATAAATGTATGCCAGATATGTTATATTGTAAAGTGTTCTGTTCAGTTTTTAATGTTTGGTTTCTTGAGATCTGAAATAATATATGCAGTGTGGTATGATGAAGGCCTTGCATGTTCTATTCATACACACAGTACCTAAACCCATCATAATACACTACTATACAATCTCGACCAGAATTTGATCGATATGTGAGATCTGACTATCATCAGCTTTTACTTGCTAGACCAGATAAAACCCTTTGCTTCAAATCTTAACTGTACAGGATTCGGTGTAAATTCAACTAAAGTCAAATTATACTTATACCTATCCGCTATGCGCTGTTTCAACACATTCTGGGGATTAAGATATGCCCTGGCAAGTGAGCTTTTATGTTAAACAGAGTCATGAGTGACAAATTTGAATATGTGAAGTCTCGGTGTGTGTATAGTGGCTGGGTCGTATTAAATATTTTATCACATGTGTTGCGCTAATGGTTCAAATAGACTTTTCTGTATAGAATAGTTAGACCACCGGTGTACAGGTGTACGCCTCATTACAAACCTTCTATGAAAACTCCATCTAATCCAGTAAACTGTGTATTCCCATTGCGCTGTGGTATGATTCATTACTCAGCCTATAGTCTAATAATAGACAACACACGTAATTTCAAGTACATTTCAAACTCTTGCCCCAGCAGCCTTCAAATTAGCCGTGTAAAAAATAGCTTTCTATCAATGTTTAGAAAACATCCAGCCTGCAGGTTCAGTAAAAAGAATTTCCTCCATATATTTAGTTTACTCGTTCAGATGAAAATTCTTAAAAAACATTTTATATATATATATATATATATATTTCATTTTCAACAGGATTTTTTGGAGTCTTCCACTTCATTCAGCACTGCATCTTTGGAAATTTCTTTTCTTTATTTCCCGCATTGAGGCATTATAAGCGGGACAGAGGGTATTTTATTATCCCTGTAGTAGGGGAGACTAGAAAAGAACTTGAGACCAAGAAACTCTGGTTCTTCAACTCAACTGTCTCCTATTATCATTTACAGTAGACTCCGCCCTACTCAAATCTGGCAGGACTGTTAAAATTGGATATCGAGTTGGGCAGACTTCGAGTTAGATATTATTAAATGATGAATAACATAGGGACCAGAAAATATGTTCATAGCAATGGCATCCGCGGGATTTATTTTGGGGTTGAATTTGTAAAAATCTGCATCATAGCACAATAATGGGGGGGGGGGGAGGTGTTGAATTTCTTCAGAAAAATTTAGGAAATTTGGCATTTTAGAAAAATTTTAAAGACAAGTATTAAGATAGATTGTCTTTTTAAGTAAAAGGAATGATGGATGATTAAAGACATGCCAGTTTTGAACACTGTTATTTTTAAAAGGGGTTCCTGGACACCCCGCCAATCCTACCTGGGGATGCCTATACAGACCAGTTATTCAAGTCAAAAGGAATGGATCAGCGACTACATAAAATTGAATGAGCTCAGTTCTTAAAACAGAAATTTGTTCCAATTTTCAGACATGATTATGTCAAGTCCCGACGACTTACAGTTGATTCTCGAAGTCCAAAACCACGAAAATTTGTACAACAGTGAACTTCCGCAACATTCTGACAAAGAACTGATTCAGACGACTTGGCAAACGATAGCCAGTAATCTCAACTCGGACGTCAGTTCGTGTCGGACGTCGTGGAAACGTCTCAGAGATTGTTACGTGCGCGTTCGCAAAAGCGGCAGCAAGGGTCGTAAACCAAAGTGGAAGTACTACGAGAACTTGATGTTTTTAGCGAATCACATAAAACATAGAAAAAATCAATATCCATCCAATAGTAGCAAGTAAGTAATGAATCATAGCGAGGAGGGAGGGGAGTAACAGCGAATAGACAAATGAATCTGTCGCGACCAGAGATCTCTCATTGTATCCAGTACAAATGACTTAAATTTTCACAATAGGGACAGAATTTACAGTATGTAATATCTAATACAGTAGACTCCTTTTACCGTGGATCTGTTATAGCCTCCGATTCGCTAATAGCTCAGACTAAAATTCTAGTCCCTTTGCTTCATATTCTATTGAAACTTGCCTTGCTTAACTATGAATATCGCTTAACTCGGTCAAACAATCCTTAACTCGGTCAAAAAAATCCTGGTCCCTACAGATCCGAAGTAATATATCCAGGAAAAAGTAACTTTTAATACCCTCTATGTGATATTTAAGTTATACGTTATTACCAAATATACTGAACAAACTTGAATAAAGGGCCCCCCCTAAATATGATCATTTGAAATGATAGGTATCATAGAACTCGACCATAACTTGGTATGAAAGCATCTTTATTAGCAAAAAGTGAATAGACTTGCCCTAATTACGCGGTGGTATAATAATGGTTTACAAAGTATAAATTGAGCAGGAAACTGATCCATACTTTTTGACCACACAAAATACATATGTTAAATCACTTCATCTATTGATTACTGACTACTTCATGTAAACAGGTGACATTAGCTCTATTTAGCTGGCTTCGAGTTTGGGATCAATACTTAAAAAACCTGTGCGTCATACGTGGCAACATGATGGTGTAAGGGCCTGGTGAGAACTGTCATACATCAGGGACTGGTTAGCACTAAAAAACATTTGAGCAACTGTGTCCGGATTATCAATGGTTTCATAGCTCGATATCAAAACCATCCTTGATAATGCCACAACTCAGGGCAGATTTTTCTGACAACAAATCTTCCAAATTCCAGTTCAAATTCAATTCAATTGTCAACCTTTATAACGCCTCATATTGACTCAATGAGCTTTGACTCTGCTTTGAGTTTAGAGATATCGTTTCACACCTCTCAAAACAGGAAATATATGCTACATCTACATTACGGGTTCCCCGGTTAATATTTTACCCAGGGAATGCATGGGTAGTACCCGGGTGAAGTGATGGTTCTAGGTCACGTTTTGATTCTTGCGACTATAGTGAACAAGTATTATATAGCATGGTTACCCGGCTAATAGCAGCGAATGGTCTACATTGTGCGTCTGGGTAAATTAAAACAGTGGGTAAACATTCACCAGTGAATCGCGTGTTACCCGTGTAATACCTGGGTAAAATTGCTATATAGACAAAGATTACCTGGGTTATACCCGTGCAAAGTCTCTAATGTAGACGGGAAAATAATAAGATCGTGATAAAAATATACAAAAGTATATATTGAATAAATTTCGCTTTGTTTTAATACGGATTTTGTTCCTCACTCGTTCTCGTCTAAATATGCGATATCCATCGTTGAATTCCAATCACTAACAACACAATGCAACTAGCATAAATGTCAGAATGACATTTTCTATTGTATAATTAACATATTCAGCACATAATAATTATTATCAGTACGTGGCAGTGGAGCAGTACTCCAAATAACATAAATATGAAAGATGAATGAAGACTGAAACATACCCTGGACTAGATGAAAAATATAATTGCAGGGTTTGATCCCAACCTGTGGAATGTAAGATTCCATTAGCCCCCATAAAAATCGACAAGCCCTAAATCTAAAGCTATAAAAAGTAAAACACTCAAAAGAAATGACATCACTCTTGCTATAAATGAATTGATCGATGGTAGGCCTGCTGTAAAAAGTATTAACAAAATCAACCACTATTAAAATAAGCACTAGCCCTGCGGACTGTAAAAACATCGTGCACAAAATATCAATAAAATGCCACGAGCTCTGTACTTTGAAAATTTGAGTGAAAGAAAAGCAACTATTTCTCTGTGATCTGAACAAATTCAAAGTGTGACTGGAAAATTGGCATAGTTCAATAAGTAAAACCTCATTTAAACGCCCACAACGTTGCATTCTTACACAACATTGATCATGTTAAAATCCCATATTTAAACTACCATAATTGAATTTGAATAATTCCATAATCTTTTTAAAATTCAAAATTTTTATTAGTTCTAGTGTTTCCCATCATACCATCAATATTGTTTAAGCAGACTGATATTGATGTGTTAAAATCCCACATTTAAACAATTTGAATCTAAATTATTCAAAGATCGTTTTAAATTCAAAATTGTTTAATTGTGGGATTTTAATTCTAATCCTACGTATACACATTGTACCATCAGAAGCGTTTAAGCTGACTGATATTGATTTTTGAATTCTACTCCAAACTTGTATCTATTTTTTCTTGCTTGCAGGGCATCATGTGTGATAATTTAGAATCAAATCAATAACCCCTGATTTAATTCATTCTTTATCGTGTAATTCATACAAGTGTAAACACTTTGACGGAAATAAATATTATTATTATTATTATGAAACGGGCTGTGACATCATTGAGCGTCACCAATGTTTTCTGAATGGGGGGGGGGGGGGGGGGTGAATTAAAAATCAAGTTTAACTACGTGAAATTGTTATTATAAAGGGTGGCGTTATAATGAGGTTTGACTGTACAGTAGACTCGGATCTGTTGGGACTGTCAAAATATGTTCGATTTGAACAGACTTCGAGGTTAGATATTAAACAATGAATAACATCGGAACCAGGAAAACATGTTCATAATACATCGAGTTAAGCGGTAATTCGAATGAATAGAATTCGAGTAGAGCGGATACTACTGTATTTCAGTTGCAGGAGCTACAAAGGTGTTTGGGCTTCTTGATAAATAAGAATCTATAGCCCATAGAGGCGCATTCTTTTAGTCAGGTCAGAAAATTATTTGATTTTACGGTGACAGCTAGAAAGTAACAGTGGACTAGTGGCACTAGGTTTTGAAAAGGGGTAGTGGCCCATAGTGTCAAACCATGTCATTCGCCCGGAACACCTGTAATGACAATTATTTCAAATCGTATCAATATTTTTGTTTCTAGTTGCGACGAAAGTGACGAATACCGAGACGACGAGGAATCAAGGAGCGATGAATATATATCTGAAACTCCAACACAAGTCGTTACGCCTGTCAGTTTAACCATATCATCGGCAGACATGCCCGCTGCCTGGACCTGTAGTGCTTATAATCAGGTACGATGAAAATGTGTGAATCCGCTTCGGATTTAGAATTATTCAGAATTCATGTAATTAATTCTGACTGAAATGACAGTGTGAATACAAGTTTGATACTAGACTTGCTTCTATATATAAAGCCTAACACAGCCGGACATTTTCTTTGCGAACAAAAACTAAGAGTTCACTTAAATCGTGCCCGCAAACGACAGCAAGTTACCGCCTATAGATGAATAAGTCAGGCTAGCGTGTTCGCGGTCACAGACTTACGAACAAAATGACGCGAACACTGTTTTTGGCCATGTTCGGGTAAAGTGTTTATCGGTCTGCTCTAGGCTTTAATTAGAATTTCAATTCTCAATAGAACATTTTATATGCCTGTCACTTCCTCAAAAGATGACGACATTAGACATAAGTCTCAGCCGTCTTGCATCATTTGATAGGTCAGATCTCTTACATCACGTTTTATTCTCTCGGTTGTAGGAAGACATCGGCGAGCCGTTGCACAAACAGGTAAAACTTGAACCGCAATATAATCAGAACGACGCGTCGATGATGGACACGTTTACGACAGCGGCTCAGCGAACAGACGGACTTGATCACCTCGACGATTTTGGGAAGAGTATTGCGTCAAATTTACGACAGCTCAGCCGACGCACGCAGTCGTGGGCGCGTCGGAAAATCGCTGAGGTGCTCTACGAAGCCGAAGAGAGCGAGTACCAACAAATGATGGCCAGTCTTCCGGGATCGATGCCCGTAACTCCGGCAGTCGTTGTGCAACAAAGTCCCGTTGTGACCGACGAACAACAACAACAACAACAAACGTTAACGACAAGTCAAACTTTAACGACGGTGACGACGAACATCGAAAATGACATTGTTAACAATGAAATCATGAACAGTTGAAACAGGGAGTCCGTAGTCTCGGCAAAAAAAACGAAAAAAAATTCATTGATTTGTTTTTTATCGCATCTCATTTCATTGTCTATTATTATTATCATTATTACTGAAAGGATTAGCTCCTTAATTATTATTAATATTAATATTATTATTGCCATATTGTCTAATCTCTACGTTCAGTTCTTGTGTTCAGATATTTGTATTGTCGTATTTTAACTCGGTGTTGAATATAATAAATATTTTATAAGAAATACTTCATAGTGGCATTTTTGAATATCTGTCTAGCCATCAGGAGGATGAGATATTTACGATATAAGGGGCCATCCAAAAAGTACGTACACCCAAAATAGGTAAAATTCAGACCCCCCTGTACGCTCAACGCTTTTGGCATAATGCTTTGGCAAACGATGTACCCTTTTGGCGTGACCCCCTCCAAGTGTACATACTTTATGGATGGTCCCTAAAACTGATTTTAAATGCAGTAGTTATTGAATTTACACCGTTGCATATATCAACTTGTTTAGCGGATTAACAATTAACATACTTAACAACGAGAGCACATACCATATATGGCGACAGCTGTGACACATTCAGAAAGAAGCTGAAAGATGTGAAAAACAGCATACACACTTGTCGAAGCATACTGCAGACACTTCAATCTAATTTCAGGGGTGGATCTAGGGGGTGACAGGGGTGACTGGTCAACCCTTTTTTTGAAAAGCAAAATTCTACGTGTCCTTTTACAGGGGAGGAGATCAGAGAACCTATGACTGAGAAACTTAGCTTCTTCTGAGGATCGAAAGCACAACCACCGGTATGACAGTCCTATTGTGCTAACCGCTAGACCAACTGTCTCCTCATGAATCTCTGATATGCAACAAACAGCTAATTGAGGCATATATCTTGTCGCTCTATGACCTTCAAAAAATTCAACTCGATTTCGCTCAGATTTCTTGAATAACAAGGTTCCCACACAGGTCCACTTCTGAAATTCAATGACTTTTCCATTAGTAAGATGTTTAACCCACTAATTATCACACTACACTAAGTGACAAGCTGACACCGTCGGGATTCGAACTCGTGACCTCAGGCACCTATCGCCAGCACATGGCAGCCAGCGCCTTAACCGACTG
>JAYMFW010174029.1:6028-16323 GCA_036785005.1 Tubulanus punctatus
GGTGAAATCAATCCTCGATGTTGTATCTCAATGTGTTATGAATATTAGTAGAACTAGTCAAGCAGCCGTAAGTTATCACTTTGAGTCTCTGAGGATAAATCATTTTACAGATCAACCATGAATTCTAAACTATCCCACAAAATCCAACTTGTATATTATTTATCATCATACTCTGCTAATTTTAAATTCATTTGTATAGCAACAAAAGCAAATCTGTATTTCAAGTAGTACTCTTTTTCCGGTCACATTGATGATTATTGTTGTAAATTCAGGGTCCAATGGTATCGTGTTTAATTGGTATGTTATGGCTGATGTCAGAGCGACACTATAAATGTATCTTGGATAGTTTCACTGCCAAACCACCATTGAAGTGTTTCTTGGATAGAATGCTTACGGTATTCACTGACCTCGTACTTGCTAATATCTTCCCACAAGATTGGATGGTTATGAGGATGGTATTCAACAGGTAGACCGCTATTTACCATTTCAATGACAAACAATTTTGAAAATAAACTATGTCCAGCTCCAACTGGTTATAAATTTGTGATATTTGGATAAAAGGAATGATGTACCTGTATAGCTATGTTATAATCAACAATAAGTTGTGTCTTTTTCCAGCGTAATACTTGTAGCATCACAGTACCTTGATCAAGCTCTCAATGATAAGTTCAAGGATGGATCCGATTTCGATATTGAGGTATTGAAAATCAGCATGATAAAATATTTCAATGGCGTATTCAATACTATTTCAATATATGATGCATTATATTTTCTATTTTAGCTGTGGAAAAGCTATTTCAAGTTGGCGGTAGCATTTATCACTCAAGAGTCACTACAACTGGAAAATTTCTCCAAGGCAAAACAAGAAAAGATAAAAGAAAAGTAAATGAATAATTCATTAGTTTATTTCTCTTTCTTTAATTGTAATAAACCTTTGTTCCCTGGCGGTGTTGTGAAAGTGATCAAATGTGGAAATTTTCGGCCTGTTGCATTGTTTTTTCCTTATTCAGGTATTTTGACATGAGAGTTCCCATGGCTTTTGAAATAGTGACAATGTGGCAAAGTTTAGGTATGAATGATTCCATGCTATTTTTCAGTACATGTATATTAAAGTTGAATATCGAAATATGTGCAAGTGTTTTTCTCTTAAACAGGTACACACAAGATAAACTTCATTCCAGACATGGTCGGTCCATTCTTGGAAGTAACTTTGGTTCCAGAAACAAATGTCAGAAAAGCTACATTACCAATACTTTTCGACATGATGCAAGTTGAACAAAGTGCCAAAAAGAGTATGACAATTGCTCGAGGCTTGTCTGTAAGTCATTTTTATATACATATATTGGTTCCTGGTAGTTTCTGTTTGTAGACAAAAATTATTTCACAATAAATGGATTGATTTTTTTAGGTTGAATTTGAACTTATTGATAAGTTGGATATTTTGATCAGTCAGAACAAAGGTGATGATGAATACAGGAAGTTATTTGAACAAATGTAAGTAAATATCTGTCTGAAAAATGAAACTGCATATGCACATCAACATACAGCCAAATTTTGAAAAAAAGTTGTCATTTGATGGTTTGAAATGAGTCGAGAATTTAATATAAATTCTTACTATTCTTCACAGACCGCTGCTTCCAAATAACAGGTCTACCACTGTTAATCAGTAATCACTGAGCTTGATGAATTTTGCTTATTTTTGATGTAACTTTGTTTTTTAAGTGTAGCTCAGTGGGTGATTGTTTAATGGGGCATATTACCTAGCTTACTGTCTATATATGAAGGTTTGCATGTTATTTGTTACTGCTGGTGAAGTTACCCAGTTCAGTCAATCACTAATAACTCTAAACACTACCACACATTGTCTGTGATATCATAAGTTATATGTTTGCGATCTCCAAATATCTGAAGAGATTTTCTACTGCTATAAGTATTTTCAACATATTCTAAAAATGATCATCTTATTAGTTGATAATTTGAAAAAAATTCTGCCCACATTGTACTTACTTAGAAGTTACTACCATCGTATTTCATTTAACATCTATCTCACAGGAAAATATTGGTGTAAGTTCATTATGAATGTTATTTTAGATTCATATTATAGCTAAATGTATTTCGTACTTCGGTGTTAAGTTTATTCACTTTGGATTCATATCATAAGATATATTTTTTTTTTAATGATTTTTTTCAAAAAGATTTATGTTCTTTTTTAGTCTTGAAAAACATTTACACTATATTACCATTATGTGTTTAGATGATATTATATGTTCACCATTTTTTGAACTATTGTAGTGAAATAAATCTTCAGTTATCAAAGCTACTAGAATTTCCCAATAATGAATCGGATACATTTATTTTTATTATGAGGGGTCATTTAAATATTTTCCGTTTTTCATCGAACTTTGCACTTAATACTTGCGCTAATTTTTAGATTTGCAGCTTTAAGGGGATAACCAGGTTTATATAGATAAGACTGGGTAGATTTTGTGGCAAGGAAAATACATCTTCTGGGTAGAAAGGTCTAAATCTAGTTCTATGCATATAATATCTTGAAGTGGTTGTGGAAATTTCTTGACTTCAAAATGAAATGTTATCACAAGGTGTTAATACATGTTTGTGTTGGTTGTTGTTAGTTCGCATGATTTGATGTTCACTTCATATATTAACAACCATAAAGTATCCATAGAATTAGTCAATACAGTCTCATATGTTTAATGAACATTATTTAACCTCTCTATTCGAGCTGAAGTTTATTAAAATTTCCTTGTCAATTTAAAGGCTTCAACAGAAGATAGATGATGAACCTGAATGGAAGGAAAGTGGAACAGCATTCATCAAATCAGTTACTAAACTGTTAGAGCTGCTATTGGACTATCGACGTTGTAGCCAATGTGCTTCATACTTGTTGAAAATGTTGTGCATGGTCAACTTGTTGGTCAGTATAAATCAAAAAGACTTGAAAAATGGATTAATTCTTTCTGGGTGGTACATCACACACCATTAGTTAATATCTTGTTCCTATTCTTCCATCCATTTAACTGGTATTTCTCAGTTACTACAAGCCAGTTTTAACTTTCCACATCTCGATATTAGTAAATCCTTGTCTTGTGACGAGGTTCCTGGATCCTAAGTTTATGTTGTAATGTTTGTTGCAGAATTTCTACAAGAAGGAGATTGCTCGGGAAGAGATGTACATTCGTTACATCTATAAACTGTGTGATCTACACTTACATGAAGGAAATTTCGTTGAGGCTGGTTTTACATTATCTCTGCACGCTGGACTGTTGGATTGGAGTGATACGTTTTTACCAGCGGATCATCCTTATATCGCTCAGCGTCAACGTGAGCGGAAAGAACAAATCTACAGACAAATCATTGAATATTTCGATAAAGGAAAGGTACATATACATCGTGTAGTTCTGATAAAAATTAAATCAATTTAAGAGGCATTGACAAAAATATCTGTTCAAATTTAGTCATGGGAGTACAGTTTTCCATTGTGTGAAGAACTGGCGGAACTCTACAAAGAAATGTATGATTATCATAAACTTAGTGAAATTCTGGTGAGTTGAATATTTGAAATGCTGTAATGTAATATGATTTATTTTCATCACCTTGATTAACAAATACAGAAGAAAGTAAATACAAAATATAACTGTGAAGGTGATAGGAGCCTTAGCGGAGCCATATATGGCTATGAATCACAAAGGATGTTAAGGCTGTTATTATTGTTGTACAGTACAATCGATAGGTTATTTTAACATGAATTTTCTAATTTTAGACTATGCAAGCTAAGTTTTACGAGAACATATTAAAGGAGGATCTGAGATTCAAACCATCATTCTTCCGAGTTGGATTTTATGGACAAAGTTTACCTGGATTCATAAGGGTATGTGGTTTTATTATGATAATGGATGGTTATAACAATAGCATCCACACACAGGGATTTAATGATTCTTGATTAGTAACTACTTCCCTTATTATGACAAGAATCTTTCTACTGAATTACAGAATAAATGTTTTGTTTATCGGGGACAAGAAATGGAAAGATTGGGTGGTTGTCATCAACGACTTTTAACCGAATTTCCGCATGCTACAATACTGACAGTGAATACTCCACCTGAAGAAGACGTTCTTATGGCTGAAGGAGTCTGTATCCTTTATATTCAAAAATGATTACCCAATATTTTTTATTAAATATTTTTTTTCACTAGATTTAATTTACCTTTTGTTTAGGTTTACTAATTAGCTCTATCAGCTATCAGAAATTAAGACTTACTCATACCTGTAGGCATTTTTGTCTACTAAGGCAATGGGTATTTCATACAATGACACTATATCTACTTAGTTATTGTAAGGTCTTCAAATTATTTGGGTAGTGTAACATATATGATGTTAAGTATTTCCATATTACTATGAATTCCTTAATGAATGTCTAGCTCTTCAAATCTGTAATGTGACTTGTATTGTTGGTGAAAAGCCACAATTCAAGGGTTGTTCAGTTCCGTCTGCCATTTCTCGATTCTATACATACAATGATATTGATGCATTCAAATATGATCGTCCATTCCATAAAGATGGCATCAAAGACAAAGAAAATAACTTCAAGGTTAGTGAACCCTTTTCCAAAAATTGTTTTTTTCTTCAATCACTTACTCTTCAGTGAATTATATGCAATTTTTCAGTCATTGTGCCTGGAAAGAACCAAGTTGGTGTTAGCTGACAAATTACCGAATATATTGCGATACTGTGAAGTGAAAAGTATTCAAACGGAAATACTGTCTCCAATAGAAGCTGCAATTGAATCAGTTCACCTGAAAAACATTGACCTGAGAGATATGACAACATCATATCAGTTAACTCCACACCGTAATTCAAAGCTTGGACCATTGAGCAGCATATTAAAGGGTGTAATAGACGCAGCTGTCAATGGTGGTATGGCTCTGTACCAACAGGTAATTAACAATTATAGTTGTGCTTGTTTCATACAGTAGATTTTCGATACATCCACAATTCCAGATTATCGTTTACCTCAGACTAACAGTTCAGTCATACCGTATTACATTTTCAATAAGTTTCTGATCCCAATGATTCAGATGTTTGCAGAGTCAACTGCAGTATCATTGCAGATATGTGATTGAAATTATATGAATTTCAGGCATTCTTCACAAGTGAATATGCAGAAAATAATCCAAACGATGCTCAAAATATTCTCAGATTGAAAGGACTGTTCCTTGTACAGGTATGGTTACATTTTCTTACTTCTTAAAACATATGCTCAGCAATCTCTTGTAGTGCTTGTAGATTTTTACTGAATAAAAGCATAGCTAGAAAAATTTCTTTAATTCTGTCTGATTTTTTTCAGCTAACTGTTTTAGAACAAGGGTTGAATGTTCATGGTAGACTGGCCACACAGGATTTAAAGCCACTTCATGACAGTCTTGTTGAGCTATTTACAAAGATGAAACAAGGAATTAGAGAATCAGTATGTTGCGTATTGGTTGTCGTCTTCAATTACAAATCTACAAATACTGTTTTATTGTCTTCATATTTCTTCTATTGTTAAACTCTAATTCTGCAAATTTCATATATCATAGATTAATTTAGATGTATATGTATCATATCATCATTTCAATGTTAATCTATTATTTCGATGGATTTTGATTTGGAATGTACTGTATACACGTATTATTTTGGAAAGAAATTATGCTTGATGTTTAATTTATTATTCGATGTATTTTTTGTAATGATTTACAGGGTTCCCCTGACATGGGTCAAGCAATACTGAGAAAACCAATTGATGGGTCATTACGGCCTGAATCATCTGAAAGCTCAAGGTGCTATATCTAAATATAGATTTTTTCATCATTTTTATTCATGTATGATATTATTTATATTTCAAGAAAGGTTTAAAAACAAATTAAACATTTTTGTTATTGATTTTAAGTTGTTTCCTAACCCTGATGTTGCATGTTTTATAAGCTGAACTATAGGGATTTTTTGAAGTTTTATACCTCTAAATTGATTTTTATAGACTACAAAACTGATAAGTTTCATTATGAATTCATACTGTAAGTTCTCCTTTCAGAACGAGTGACCTATCCATGAATAATGATCGTGAATCTAATATCTATGGTGAGATTGGGGATTTTGAACCAACACGACCTCCTTCGGTATGTAGTGACAAAAGCTCTTCCTTATGTGAGGCTGTTAAAACTCGGGCAAAATCTGAAAGTGGTACAGCAGTAAAGCGCTGTGGATCTAGCAGATTCTATTGCCCTCTGGGGGTATGTCTAATCCGTTTCACCATATCAAATTGCTGTTTTTGCGAAAAATTTCCAAACACAAATTGTGCCAGTAGGGATTGTTTGATGAAAAAGTCTTGGCTAAATCTATTCAATACCTCAATGCACTTTTAACATCATAATTTCTATTGTTTATTTATCTATTAAAGTCACCCCTTCAGTTGAGCACGTTTAGTGCAACAATTAAATAATCAATTCTGCTGAAAACAATTGAAACTTTCAATTTGTGGTTTGGAAATTGCATTGCGCTTCAAAATTTAGCTTAATTTCCTTTTGTTAACATTTTTTTTTGAGGCTACTTCTATGAGGTTTAATTTTTTCTGGCATTTTCCTTGTGGGTTTTTCCCTTCCTTGCACCTATTAAAAATTTGTATTCATAGGTAAATACGCTGTACCACTCTCAGTAGTTTATTTCATGATATATCTCTTCACTCATTTCATTGACTTAGAGAATTAATCTGAAGAAGATGTACTTTAAGAAATGCAATTTGATAATCAGGAGAGTATAGGAGAAACATATGAAATTGATTGAATTACATTGGCAGCATAACGAACTTTTTAAAGTTTTTGAAGTTGTACTGGGTCTTAAATAGATTAAATTTAAAGCCGGTCTTCAGAGGAGTAAATCTATGGGATTTTTTTCAAAGCTCCAAGCGGAATACGAACCCTGCAAATGACTACAACTATCGCTGGAATTAACGTGTCATGTGAGACTACATGAGAAGGTAAAGTTGACCCCTGAAGACCAGCTTTAACTATAGTGATATCTGTGCTTTCGATCCCGTCATTTTGGAATAATCTAAAACTGTCTTTGTGGTACCGCCATGTTCATTATCTTGGTGTGTTTATATTTCGGTGTATCTTGGCTGCTAACTTGCATTTTGATATTCTTGTATGGTATTTTGAAACCGACTCATGTTTCTTTAACTGCATGTGGCAATACATCGCTTCTGTTGGTTGCATGTTTATATCATTCACATAATGGTATGCGTTTTTTCATAGATTACATTCAGTCACCGCCAGACAAATGTTTTTCAGTTTTTCACCATCAGAAGTTTCTAATCTCTTTCACTTGCAGGCTGGAGAAAGCTCATTAGACACAAATATGGTACGACATTTGGTGATGACTCATGATTATTTAAAAAAAAAAATTTGAATCTAACCTCATAATGATTTAGTATAGAATAAATAATCAAGTGAAAGCTTTATGTATTAAATTCTAGATTTAATAGATTAATTGAAAATATAATTCACTAATCAGTTTTTCACCATTTTTTCATGATTAATGCTAGGGGATAACATACTGCACATATTTTGCACTTCTTGTAATTCTTAGTTGTATAAAGTAGCAGTGTGGTAGTAGTTAGTACAGTCTTTGCTTGCATTCAGCTTGATTTCTCTCATTACTAGTTGCTGTGATCTCATACTAACTGAATCACTTCCTTTCCCTCCTATCGTGCATCTAGGATATCAAAGTAACTGTGAGACCACCTCCTCCTGAACAGATGAAATCTTTTTATGCGACTGTTTTTCGATCCTCTTTACGACAACGGCCTCGATCTGATGTCTATCCCTTTAAACAGGTAAAATATTGTATCCAGAGATCACCAGTTTTATTCGAATTTCTACCTCAACAGACATCAGGAAACCTGTTCACTTTGATAAATACTTTTAGAAGTTAATAAGTTTTCTTCTATTTAGATAAATTTTATATCCATTTTCCATTTCCTGTATCATCAGATATTTATTCTCCATCTTCAATATTACAATAATAAATAGGAGCACAGTTTGCTAGTTGTAGTGGTTATGGTCTATACTCGTATACTGGTAGTAAAGTTTGCTGAATTGCATGTTCTTAACATCTCGGAACTTTTCATGCATTCTTCATGTATATTATATAAACATGTATCAGGTTTACAGAAAAAAATGAGATCCCTACACATTCATATAAAATAAAAATTAGAAAAAGGAAATTTCAATACTTGCTCTTCCAATTCAATATCAATAACAAATTTGATGCCTGAAAAATTTGACGATAAGCTAAAAATCCTAAACACCCACCATGATATATTATTGCTTAACTATTAATGTATCTGGGCTGTCAGAGGGATGTTTTGAGTTGATACAGGACACAAATGATTAGGGTCTAATTTTTGGTAGAGGTGATACATGTTCGTGGTAATTTATCCTCATAATTTCATTTGTACTAAAAAATCATGTTTTTCTGTTTATTAGGCAACAGAATCGAACAACACTAGAAGCTTGATGGCACAAAAACCTGCCAGCGATTCAAATCTTAATAGAATCAGTGGTGATAGCAGCACTGGTGTTTCATCACTTAGTGGTTCTGGTAAGATGCGATTCTTTTTTTATGAATTGTTTATTTTTATAATCATGATAATATCTTTATCTCCTCTTATATGTATTCACTTACTGTGCATGATTTTAATATTCAAGTCTTATAATATAACTTAGAAATAACCTGGATTCTCATTTATAAACCTAACCTCAGATTAACCATATTCGAGATAGAAAACCTCAACTACTGCACACAATGAGAACCCAGGTATAGATTTTGATTGAGAGAGTGGTAATGTGTTGTTTGATTTGACTTCAGTAGTTAGTATGGGAAAGTGTTTGACCCCTGATAGTGGTATAGTTGTTACATCTAGTGGAAATAGTAGCCCATCAAGGCAGTCGCAGGAAAGTAATGATGTTTTTGAAACTGATAATTCTGCCTGCGGCCCGCCTCTCCCACCACGAAAATTATCACTATCTGGTGAGTTGTAATCGTAAAATATTTTCTGTTGGAATCTAATTTTGAATTGTTTAATTTGAAATCTACTCAAGAAATATACAGAAAGAGTAGTTATATATCCAAATATTTGATTGTGGCAGTAGTCGCTTTTGGATAACTTTTGTTTGCCAGAATTTTAAATGTGGACATCCAATTTTATGATTGGTCTAGCACTTTAACCCTGTGTTAAAAGTTTCATATAATTGCATAGAATTAGCTGCATTCAAAATTCATACATCATCGTTTGCTGTAGATGAAATTTGATAAAATTCTGCTGAATAGTTAATGAGATTGGTTCACTCTATATATTCACATTTTGTATACCAGTACCTGTATATCTTATAAATTTTCACCTAATTCATTAATCCATAGATTATTTACTGAATATTATTATTAAAAATATATATATTCTTATCAGGAGAGTCGATTACTTTAATAATTAATGAGTGAATAATCTGTTAATTTAGTCGTTTAATTTTCAGAATCTGATGCTGATAAAGCTAAAGTTGAAAAACCACCGATTCCGGATCGACAATTTTTACACAAAAGGGTATGTTCATTTTGTTATTCTGATTACGATTATTCAAAATGATATTTAGTTCTTGACTTGTTATGAATATAAATCTATTGAAAAGGTACATATGTCCTCGAAGGTGGCAAGATTGTAAATAAAGACTGAGTATGTATGGGATTTGCTTCTTCAAAGAATTTAATGTTTATGAGTGATTTCGATCACCCATTAAAACCTGGAAGAGAGCTTTAACAGAAAAGCCACAGGAGCTTTAACCGCAGATGACCTGATGCTTCAATAACCTACTATGTAATGAATTTTGTGTGTTCAGGTCTTTTTCATGTAAAACATTATGGATTTATAATCTTGTATAAAGATATCAGTAAGTTAGTCACAATAGTACTATTCATCCGGCTATTGTCTTATGGCGGGACGGAACGGACTGCGGACTAGCGGGATGGGGCGTGGGAGGATAGCGGAATAGCATTCTCGAGAATGTGTAGCTCTGTGCGCGAGTTGTATAGGATCTGTTTCCTATGTAACCGAAGCAAAAGGTCAAATTAATCCTATCACTCCTCAATCACTCGTCTGTTTCATGTATAGAAATATTATGCCGATAAGCATTTCCAGTGAGCGTGCGGTTTTTTAGACATTGTCACATTTCAATTGGTTGAAGTACAAT
>JAYMFW010174251.1:0-16292 GCA_036785005.1 Tubulanus punctatus
GTTTTTGTATTCATGTAATCAATAGAAATTTTTCTGCGATAGGCTTGATCTTCAATAATAGTTTTTAAATGGGATTAGAATTGTCTCAAGGTCGTACTACAGAGTCTAAGTTTCGTCTTTTGAACGGATTGAAGCCACACAAAAGAGCGTCAAATCAAAGAAAATGCTAAACTTACCGGCTGTTTAAGATTTCTTCTTGATTAGAACGTGTGACAAACATCATCATTTTTCAGGTTGACTATGTTCTGGAATAGAAATACGAAAAAAAATTAACGATCCTTACATAAATTTAAATGAACTAAACATTTTGTATAGATATCATTTATTTTGTTGTATTATACAAAACACAAAAATTATCATAATTAAATCAAACACCGACCACCCAACCATTGACCTACGGGGCACATTGATAAATATAGTTATCAATTAAATATAGTTTGTATTTTTCTCAGTATCAACATATTGTTCAGAATATGTTTTTGTGAATTCAATTTTTCGCAATAGGAAGCTTATGGTAGATTTTAGATTGTATATCAATAATTCGACCGCCTATGCTACAAGATCATTCATCTCATGAGATGCTTATTCAACCGACATAGGTGATTTCAATTAATAATATGCAATTGTTATTACGTCAAATGATCATAAATGCAGAAAGCAATAACATGCAAAAAGCCGAAATGAAATATCTAGTCTTTAGATATTGAGAGAATGCGAAGAATGAGAGTGAAGATTTTGAAATTCCGACTGCATATAATTTACATAATTATCTACCAAATAGCGTCAGTTTAGCTACCGAAGTCAGAATGACATTTTTGCCGCGCGGTGAATAATTAGATTAACATGCGCTCGGAAACCAAACCGTACTGTGGTGACCTCGCCTCTTTGTAAGCGGACGGTCAGGAGTTGGCTGGGCAATTGCATGTGTATAGGTAGACGTAAAAAATGCCTGATCAATGGCGCAAAATGATCATTAATCATCAGCTGGTGTGTATATGCTCCCGCCCAAGGCTGCGACATTTCCTAAGAAACTGACGGAGCGCACAAGATACATCCCAAGTTACTTGTTTGGCCGGAACATGTGTATTGTAGGTTTGTGCGGTAATTACACCACTGGGAAATCAGTTTCTCTATATGTTGGCCGGTAAACGCTTCCCCGAGCTGCGTTAGTCGCCACGTCGCGACCATAAAACGATCGTATTGAATATATCGTTATAATGATGAGAGTTGAATGACTAGTTGTTTCTGACGCGTTCGAGTCATGTTTCGTAGTTTTTATGCTACGCATAAACAATGAAAAACAATCTTGGTTTTGATTGCGATCCAAGACAAGATAGAAGTGCTTCCCTATTGGAACTAACATTGACGTGTGGTGGTTCAGTTTGGAAATGAAATTTTTTGGTTTGTTTCATAAAGCTAAGGAAAGACAACTTTTTCGTTATCAGTGGGTGTGGGAGTCGCCGCAGCATTATCTTGAAACGTGTAGCTTAACGAATTAATGTTAAAACAAGAAGATGGATGTTTCGAATTTCAATGCTGCAGCAAGGAGGCAGTCACCTGACGATAATTTGTCATTCAATCCGAAGCCACCATATACCTATTAAAGACATTTTCAATGAAAGGAAAAACAACTCATTCTTTTATTTTTAAAAATGCATTTAACTGATACAATTGTTCAATCTCGCCTAAGGAACTCGCCTCACGGTAGAAAATATAACCAGACACAACAAGATGGAGAATCTTCTGAGTAAAAGGATTCCCATGTTGTCCATTCGTTCCATTGATTCCAGCTATTCAATTATCGTTGACTCGATAACAGCAGTAGAGTGCTGCATAAACGATTCACAGTGATACTTCTGTTACGATATTATTTATTTGTTTACGCGACGAAAGATATTTCCCGAAAATTACAACAAATACAAAAGGAATTTCCATCAAATCGTTTTTCCCGTAGTTTTATAGCCTCGTATTTCCGGGCATCGATGCTGCAGCGCGCAGTAATACCAAGCTGTTAGTCTTAACCGCAATTCAATACGTTACTAAAGCGGCGCGAACGATTATCAATATTAAGACAATAAAACAGTTAATAGGAAGCAAGTGTGCACACATTATTATTTCAATTCAACGACGAGCAACTATTGGATTCAGCATTAATATTGAATAACCTTTAACACAAACGTTACCTATTAACTGATGAAAAGCCAATCGGAAACGAGAAAAACCTCAACGAATCGGAAAAACAAATCATTTTTGATTTTTCATATCAATATGCATTCATTCCCGCCTTTCACAGCTAGAGAAACGGGAGACAAATAAAAAAACAAGATTGAGAATATTTCGAGTGTGGCGGTAACTACTCGGCATTGAATCGGTTGACAAGAAGAAAGACGAGTCGCGATGAGACAGAACAACAAAACTGACACTGTGTGCGATTTGATATTCTACGTGTTTGGTGCATTATTCGAATGAAATTTCATATTCCTTATTCATCACGGCACCGACATTTACATAATCTCGCATCCGACGTTCATAGAAAAATATGACGCAGCGGTGACATTTTTATCATCTACGGAAGAAATTCTGCCACGTCGGTGAATCTTTCTTCGCAAAATACGACATATACTTCTCGTTGTATTTTCGTTCTCACTATGATGAATAGTTTTTCTACGTTTTATGTCGAAATGTAGGTCAATTTTGACCTATCATAGTTAATTAGAAAATACAGTTCATTCGGTCCGTCGCGCAAATTTTCGTATATCTGTCGAGAAATCTCGGAACGAAGAATTTATAAATCGATAGAAAGTAAGGAACTTTAGGCGTGAATGATTCCCCCAAATTCCGCAAGGAACAATGGGCGACAGTTCGGAGCAGAACGCAAACTTTATCAGCTATTCGATTTATTATCGTGTTACGCCTTTCTTTTGGAATGTAATCTTGTACGAGTTTTTTTCCGGGGTATATCCACCGCACTCTATACATACAAACCAATGATACGAAGAACAAATATACTCGCCGCTTATGTTCATCACACTCGGTTCACTGTCGAGTGAGGCAGAGAGTGAAAGAGCTCTTTTGTAACCGAGAAGAAGTGATTCCGTCGCTGAGAGTGCGACGAACGCTTTTCGTGGCAAGCATAGGGGATTCGCTTTCTTAAATATACGAATTCTTCTCATAAATGAGACGGTGGCGGTGCACATGTAGCGCTGTTTTTTCACCGTTATGGAGACGAGCTATTCAACTAAAATACACGGGTGCGTCTCGTTGGAAGAAATCTACCGTTTACAGGCGGAAGTGCTGTAAACCGGTAGATAATGCTGCATGCAGTAAATAATATGACTGATATTTGAACGGCTGCCGCCCACCCACCCCCGAATCGATCCGTACGGCGGAAACCATTTTTGACAGTCAAGATCAGAGATGCCAATCGAATTGCAGTGCAATTTTTGTTTGATGAATGTTAAGCATGAATGCCATGCATGAATTGTTACATACATTAAAGCACAGTTTATAATACTTTTTATGTTTTATACCAGCGGCATACGATATAACATTTCATATCTTATAGCGATATCATGCTATTAATCTATGCTGGATAGATAATATAAGAAACGCTTATAATTAAATATATTTTAGCGTGATTTTCAACTTACATTTTTGTACTGTCCAGAGATACTTTGTCACCGGTCTGATCGCAGTTCGTCAAATGGGGCAAAGCTTTGAAATGATTCGGATTATCGTAGCTTCTACACATCGGTTTAATTACAGCAATGATGAAATACTATTGAAATCAAGCATATCCGTGTATGTGCATGTACATACGTGCGACGCGCCATATCAATGATCAAAACCGATATTAATTGAACTGTCATAGAGCTACGCTGTTGCTCCCTCATTTTCTCTTCAATGTCAGAATTTATTTCCTTATGCAATTATTGTGACCTATTCCTTTTCACAAAACAACCACGTGTGACACGCCATGCAGAAAAAAACCTATGGGAGTCATCCGTAGCAATACACTCGGAAAATATATATACGCATACAATGCTTTAATCACTAATCGAATCACATCCTCGGCATATGACTACTTAGGTACTTGTACATATGTAGGTATATATGTATGTTTGGTGACAGCGATGGTAATTGTGAATAAATACAGTTAGTACCGTACACAGATAGGCAGTCACATTAAATCCGCGGTGTTGAGAATCGATGCTGCTGTTCAAAAGAAGAATAGACTATCGGTTTGAATAATTTACAAGAGAGTCCATTCTCTATACAGGCTTCTTCTTCATTGCCGAATATGGCACATGTCGTAGATAATCTCACTCTCTCTAAGTAGGGAGACACGCTTAACCTATTGTTGGTAACCTTTGCGTGGTAAATATCAAGGATGCCTTCTAAGAAGGGGGTAAATGAGTTGTAATAATTGGATTGCCGTTTTCTAGCTCGAGAATCCAGGACAGCCGACAATTACAGAGGCGGAACTAGTTTTTTGGAAGGCAGGGGTCCAGGTGAGAATTTTAGGGCACTCTGACAACGAGCCGCGAAGTCAGGCAGCCCCGTGCTGTGGGAGCGCGAAGGGCCCCCCTCTCTTACCTCAGAATCTTTTGAAAAATTTAGCATATAATGGTGCAATTTCGGATCTACTAAACCATAAATGTTTGTGTGTGTTTAAAAGTTAAGAATTGGGTTTTTTTCACATTGAAAATGACAGGGGCAACTTCAAGTGAGAGGCAGTGGCCCGGACCCCGAGACCCCCTTTAGAACCGCCCCTGAATTAAGGCCGGGAAATCGGGATGCATTCGCTGTCGTGATCCGTATGTTCGGAGTATTAACTCATAATTTCTGGGAATCCGTGACAGTACCCCCATCGTTTAAACCCCGAATGAATTGTTTTCGAATTACACCCAATTTTATCTTGAACGCGGAGGAATCTTGGTTGTGGGTCCTTCTTCGATATTCCTTAACAGGGAGTTGTCATATATATAACGACTCCCTGCCCCTAAGTTGGTGGATAATTTCTGACACTGCATAAATTCACATTCAATTAGGTAATGAAAAAGTATCTCCCTGGTAAAGGCTATTATCATCTTTAGAGGATCTTTTTGAACATTCGTCCGTATGATAAAAGCTCTTTGATTCAGTATTATACATCAAAAGCCATAGTTCATGGATCCGTATTACCGAGTGCCTACAGTATATAACAAGTCAAAGAAATGGACATGAACTTTATGAGGTGAAGGAACTGTGTTGTAGAAAAAAAATACACAGACCTTATAGAAAATATTTGTAAAAAGCTCGTGAATACTTGGGCCTGCGGGTTAGCACGAGTCGCAAAATTATTGGGGGGGGGGGGGCGGAGCGGCTCACCAATTGAGTTTTTAAAATAGCTCCTAAAATAACTACCATAATTCATTAAAATCATGGTTTATTAAGGACTCTGATAAAGCTGGTAACAAATTTCAATCATTAGTGAATTCGCAACATAAACTATCCGTAAACAACTATTGCACGAGCTCCCCCACCCCAGATACGGCGCGAAAAACATAACAATCATTTAAATAGAAACATATATAAAGACAGATATAAAGAATACAATCATAGCAAAAATATAAAAATTTGAGTTTTGATATATAAACTGATTCGATGAATTTCATCACCTTAAGTTATTATATATATATAATTTCGCTCAACACTTATACACAGACCACCATAATCCGTCAGCATTATCGAGCAATTTTCATTCTATATTGCCTGGGGATAAATGACACCTGCTTCGGAATGATAAACACACTTACCGCCTTATATGTATTGTCTCTCACTAAATATGATGATAAAACCGGTGCCAAACAGCGAAGGGCTCAACGAGTTATATACCGCATTGAAATGGAAATCCAACGTTAACTTCCGTTCATCACTGCTGAGAGAGAGAGTAGTGAATACACAGCTCGACAACAGGCGTTGTGATACAGAATGATCTCGCAGCTTGTTCCACAACTACTGTCGCATCGATTCTCTCCTCATTGAACGTTATACTCTTCTTCTAACGTTACAAACGGTTGCACGGTTAATAGGATTTGGTATTGTCTGGCGGCGAGGGCCGTAGTTGTTTACGACGAGGTCGAAATCTCGATTTTTACGATTGCCTGAGATCAATAGGATTTCACTAAGCCGCCGATAGATCACCGTTCAGATAGATCATCGCCTCAGAAAAGATTCTCCCATGCCTCCAATTTCAACTCAGGTGTAACGTTACTACAGTACTTTATTAATTTATAATCAGTATGGGAATAAATAAGGCAATTTGATTCCGTAATACGTCCTTTGCCGGATTTCAGGACAGTCACTAACTAACGATCACCTCAGAAGTATTCCCGCGTCGGTTGATAATCGAGCGTAAAGTTTCATCTAGATTACTAGCTATACAACGAAAATACGTACTAAATGAATTCAAGAAAAAGCTGCGACGTTTGTGCCTGGTGACTCAGTGACATCATCAACTCGCCACTGAAGATAATCAAAAAAGATACAAATGGAGAGTCGTGGCTACAAAGGAACTGATTGAAACAAGTTCTACCCCGAATCCGGTTAATGACACACGTCATTCACGAATGTCCAACGACTATAGTGACGTCACTGACCTGTACGCTAGAAACTTGACGACATCACACAGAACTTCATCAGATCTTTGATTAACGATCGAATATCAGAGAGTTACACATCTCTATACCCACTAATGAGGTATATTCAAAGAGATACGATAATAGGCATCATAACTACCGCTGGATATCGTCAGAAAGATGGTGATTATATACCCGATAAACAATTCATTTTCATTGTATTGGTTTTACGATATTTTACCCACACATACAATAATACCTTCGAGAGATGATGGATGGTTTAAGGATGGAAATACCCGAATAGGTTGCTGTCGATCATAAACAAAAGAGCATCGTCGCGGTTATTGGAATTATGTATTTCTTCTGATTGGTTTTCGATCGATACGTATCTGAACAATTCGATTACCGGTATGGTAATCATTCATAAGATATAAAACAAGAAGAACTGATCATTACTCGAGTGTGATTCAGGCATTGGGGATTAATTTGAATTTGTCCGTCACAGGATTGCTCCTCGTGTTTGTGAATCGACGCCGGAACCAAGAATCGTTAGCGAACCGATCATATTTCATGAAAATCAGAAATGAATATCTTAAGCGGAGAAATAACTGAATTAGTTGCTGAGTGAGATATATTTGTGAACATATAATCTTTGAAAATTGTTATCATTCTAAATGGTCTAGATTATTCAAAAAGGTGCATATGGCAAGAGGTAAAAGAACCTCCTGAGGTTACACTACACACGCAGTGGTTAAACTCCTCTTGTATATTACAAAATGCTACCCACTGCGAACTTTCACGCGATTTTCTTCGTTAGACCGGTAGACGTCGCGTGGGTGGCTCATATATCACTGAAACAGGTGCACTGATTGGCTTTATGCTTGATGACTCATTGACTATACGATTATTTCAAAATGGCGCTGCTCACGAACGCTTAACGTGAACTGTTCATAACGACTGCGCTGAATGGTCGATACTTGATTGATTACTAGATGCCGTACAGTTTGGTCGATACGATGCAGAGCCGAATGAAACGCCGCTAAGAGAGCGTACCTGAGGTTTGAATCCATCTCTCATCGACCATATAGCGTGGTGTGGACACCAGACTTAATCAAATCCGATCAAGGCCACATTTGGAACGACGAAAAAATACTAAGTGGCTGCGTGGCGAATGAATATTTTCTGAATATTGATTTTCAAATGAAATAACGTGATTCCTTAGTTTGAAAAAAACTTAGATTTACAGACCTTTTTCTCGTTTGTTTGAAATATTCATTATCATTCACCAGTTTGAAAACGAAGTGATTTTTAGGTTATTGAAATCAGATCAGTTATAGATGAATCAACGAGAATATTTGATATAAGATTTACAAATATTTGAAAATGTTTTGATTTTATTTTTTACTTCCCACTTCAGCGTCGTTATAGACATTAGAATCGGAACCGAGGTTACTTTTTCCTTATTACAGGGGAGGAAATCAGAGAAGAACACATTGCATGCAGTTCGAGGAGAAGTATTTGATGTAATTGTTATTCATTATGGGCTCTAATATTCTTTATGGGCTCCTGGTCTTCACCTAGACCTACATTTTCGTCTGCAAAATTGTATCTTTATGTTTATAATTTTTTCATTGGTTCGGTGGGTGGCCATTCCGTCAGGTGACTAATAGACCACAATAGATATAGCCAAATCATTCCGAGACACTTTCAATTTGGCTACAAGAATGTTTTCGAGAAAGCCAACAGGCGACACCATTATCCTTATTTGGAAAATGACCAGGAGGGGCAGAATACACTTTATTATAGAGGCACACTGTTATTGGAAATGTGAAGAATCCAAATGTGAAAAATATTCGAATGATATATCACTTTTGTAAGGGACAGTCTTCACAATTTTGCAGAATAGGGATTGTCCCTCCAAAATCGGGATTGTCCCTCCAAAATAGAGACAGGTCTGCTTTACTGACACTAACACATAGGCACAGTAGGCCTATGTGCTGATGTCAGGTTAGCATGAACTATATTTTCAAAATACAGATATATGTATCACTAAAAGAAACAAAAAAGGAAATAGAAAAACAAATAATGTTACAAACTTTGTTTTTACAACCAAGTAGCTGCTAAAATGCAGTAGTGAATGAGGTCCCTGACATTTTGACCCACACTAATAATAGGTGTCACGAGTTTACTGGAATTGTTGGCCCCTAAGGACGCTGAATAGAATGCACATCATGTATTCCAGTGGTTTGGGTAAGTTGTGAGGCATTAGTTTTTTCGTGATACGAAGAAACGCATGGCCGATGATGCCTGGTATTTCCGACAGAGATTAGCGCCAAATTGTAACCTAACTGTGCACCTTCCTTCGAGCGTTTCCATCACTTTTCGCACCACAAAAAAAATCCTCAAGACTATCGGAGAATAAATTTCATCGACAAATAAGCGTTAGGACACAACTGTGTCATTCATTCCCAGATGATACGTGATCTCCACACGTAGTTTAATTAGGAAAACTACATCAAGAACAAAATGACCATCAAAACAATTAAAATCAATTTTATTACGAGCTTTTAGGTGCATCATTATAAAGGACGGCTCCGGTTAGTTTCATGGGAGCTATTATGAACCATCCAGTACTTTAATATCTAGCAGCACATGCCTTGTATAATATGTAATGTGACGACCGTATGTCACGAAAATGAACTCTGTGGCCCATGTTTTATCATATCGCATGCATCCGAAGCAATATTTGTATTAAGATCATGCCCGCAAAAATTCAAAACAATTGCATTAGTGCCAACACAGCGCGCGGCGAAGTTAACCTTGTCTTCAACTTGTAACAAGATAACATCATTTACGCCGATGGCGTGTTCGTTTTTCGAAGAAGTCAATAGGGGAATACGAATGTGTCATCGAGTAAATTCTTCAGACAAAACCGTCAGAGTGTTATAAAACGAGACGACGACAATCTGATGTCACCGAAATATCATGTCCAATTTCCGAATTGAAATACGGTCGTTGCTTTCGAAACAGAAAATGACCTCGTAAAGTTAATAAACGATTAATCTCTTTCGGAACATTCTTCGAAAGTTGAACGAGACGGGCTTCGTCGCTAATAAGCTGTCACCGCTTGGCGGCGGCGATGTTCAATCAAGTTTTGGTACGGCTAAAGAGAGCGGTCGCAATCGGCCGGCCGGAACCGATCAATCTTCGGCAATTATTAATGAGTTAATTATCACAGCAAGTCAACCCTCGAAACAGTGTTACATTTTGCAAATTGCGAACATCACGAAGCGACTAGAAGTTGAGATCTAGTGGCCGCTTGGGATTTGATCGGACCGAGTCGTCTTAACTATGATATCCGTCGTAACAACGGTTTTCGATCAGAATTAATCTGTGCGCACGCGCGACCGAATTGGTAAGAAAATTCACCAGCACCGGAAACAAATACAACGAGCAAATAACCGGCGCAGGAACTCTTCATGAGCGTTACCGCCTCTTCTTTATTGCCGTCCCGAACGTACCGACGAGATGGAATTTATAACAGACAAGGTTCGTGCAATAAATCCCAGCCTAGTTTAAATCAACACGATTCGACGTTTTTAGAGAATGAAAAACCATTGTAAATCATTTACCGATAAAGTTTGTCGAGCAGAATTTACGACGGTTCGTCGTTCCCGGAGAAAATCTATCGAAATCATTGAGATAGTGGGTATAGCGAAGTAGCCGTCAATACCAACTGAAGAACTGACCGGGCAGATCACAAGTTCTGTTTCCATATATAGCCTTCTTATACTACGGCGACAACCAGACGAATTATGGTAATGAGACGGAAACAAGATAGGGAACCTGATTGGGTTCGCGTACAAACATCGTAAAGTTGATTCGTGTAACCTTTATGAGAGAAATTGTGCTGATGATATCTATTCACTGTGGGTAAAGATTAATCAGCGAGATACCGTGCGGTCCGTACTTCCTTACGGTACAACTCGATGCTATCGGCTATAACGTCGGAAAGGTGGCCAATCGCCGAAGACAAATACAAAGATGCTGTGAGAACCAGCGATATAATTGAAAGTTCTCTTCAAGTTAGATGAGGTATTAGCGAGTTGTCTACAGTCCAAGCACGCACTGTTTGCACGGCATAATCGAGAGACTATATACGGATGAGCGACTCCCATTGGCCATCAGATCAAATAGAAAGAAGTATGAAGACATCGATGGGAGGTATCAAACCCGACCAACCGTGCTACAGAGTACGGGATTTGAAAACACAATGAGATGAGTTTTGTAATGCCCAGATACTACGTACGATTGCAAGGCAAAATCCATCAAACGTTTGCGTGTGATAATAGTAATTGATTTCGCATCCTATTCCTTTTTCTCACTCGATCTTTAACATCTTTCAGAAATATCTCGAAAAGAAATCGCGTTTGCTTCGACAGCTTCGCCACATTATACGTGTACTCTTTCAAGCGTGGACACTCCATTTTCGAAAAAAAGCTGGTCGATCGTAGATTTTGATAGAATCGACGATTTTTTTAGAATATGGACGTATCTATTCGGAAGTTGCGGAATCGATGACTTATAAATCACGTCTGGAACGGGAAAACATGACGAAGAAGATCTACAAGCTGCAGTGAGACATTAAAGTTTGAAACCTGTCCAAGAGTTTCTTTGATCATTACGATGGTGGATAATTCTATATTTTTGAAATGGTGTTCGGTATGTTTGGAAGAAAGTGGAACTATTTACTTGTGTGCGCGCGCGCGCACACACACACACACACACACACACACACACACGCGCGGTGAACGAAGCACCGATGTTTGAGTGGCTGCCGATCTCGTTTGAAAGGGATGAAATTAAGCCATGATTTATAACGAATAAAAACCATTAACGTAATTAACGATGGGACAGAGTCGAGTAAATTTTCCAGCGTGTAATTTTTATTGGCATAATATACCGTCCGGGCAAATGAAGCATATGCGTAGTGGAGAGCGGTTTCTGCTGGTGCCCCGGGCTATCAAAGTATTACCGCGCATGTACCGTATCAGTAACAATGGTCATTTGATTAATCCTAATGGCTTGTGGGACATGGAAAACAAACCTGCATCTGCGTCAATATTGACGTTGGCGCTGTAATGGCCGAACGCGAGCAGAGCCGATATTGTCAGTACTGCTATCATACAGTTGCCTGTTTATCAACCCCCACTTTTTACTTATCCCATCAGAATGATTTCAGGTTCCGAATAATCAACTTTTTGAAACTGGAATTAGCTAGTGGTATTCCGGCGGACAGAAAACCCAATTAGATACCATAGATAATTAAAGATTCTAAGATTCACCGAAAAAGTATCAGGGATTTTTATTCGACCCAAGAAAATATGACTTAACTTATCCAATATTCGTATAATGATATTGGTAAAGGGCTTCATTCGTTAAATTTCAACAACACATATCTTGAAAAAAGTGCTACAAAAGAAATATGCCTGGATACTGGCAACAAAATTGGCGAAGTTAAATTACTGCATTTTTGGGAGTTCCTGGGTTATCAATTTTCACGTCTCCTCCATCGGAAGGCATCGACTTTTCTACCGGGCAAATATGAGTCTGCAAATCGCAAAATAATCATAAACGGCTGTATTTTGGCAAGTTTGCTCGAATCGTGAAGCATGTCAGGTACTGTGTGCAAAACAGAGAGACGTCATATTATCTGAGATGAACGTTGGAGTTCGTGCCCTCAATTGTTTACTCCGAGAATGAAAAAATAATTCCCGTGTTTGCCGGTCAGCGGTTGAGCTAATGACGAGATGAAACCGAATCTGCACGGAACAAACCGTCGTCTCGTTCAAGAGCACCATCTGACCTTCTATCGTCTGGGGAATGTCCTTTCATCCCAGGGATGCGAACACCATGATGAAACGTCGAAACGTTCACAAATACCGACAACGGCAATTAAGTTTCAAACAACAGGAACTGGCTATCCTATTCTCACTTGCCGCAGCAGCCCAACGGCAAGATATGAACCGCCTTTGATAGCCTACACTCGCTCAATCATGGCCGTTAAGTTTTATTACGCTGGGCCTAAGGGCCGATGATAAATTCTGTACAGCATGTCTGAAAAAAACGAAAGTTAGTTGATCAAGAAAGCTGACTCTTAATATCGATACGTCAAGTAATGACAAGCACTGGGAAAATTTTAGAATTTTGAATGAATATTTCCAAACGCTTTGCCGAACGTATTATTTGACGAACTACAACATTATTCTACCAGTCGATAACTATGGTACGACAAATATTGCGGAGGAACTTGTGAATCATATGTAATGTTTAAAGTAAATAGATTTTTCATTTGGCACGAAAGTTATGAATAAAACATGACAGTTGTATACACTTGAAAATAATGTATACTTATAGCACTGTAAAAACGTCGAAAGCGAAACTGTAGAAACCTATTTGTTAGTCGATAGTAGAAGGAGGCGTAGAGATTCAAGTACCTCAATTTCAAATGTGATGTTGTCGATAGTTCGCTCTGGGCATTTGTCTGCCGTTTTCTTTGAAGAGGCTTTGTATTACCCCCGTTCAACAAGCATCGCTAGATTCATCAGCAGAAGAATTTGTATTTGAATTAATTTTCAAGCAAATCAAATGCCGTTTGAAGTGAGCACTGAAAAACCGTTCCGAGAGATAACCATTAAAAAGTTGGATCCGTACAAAAATAGCAATCGCGATCAAAGCACGCCAAAAAAGAAAGACACTTTTAGATCATTGGAGAAATTGGATTCCAAGAATTTTAGCCCGTAAGTGAAATTGATAATAAAGTTAATCGGAAAGTTAATTGGAAAGTTAAAACCGTCGGCCATTGCTTTGAAAATATCTATCAGCCCACAAAAATAACCTTTTTATCTGCTAACCCAAGTGATCTAGGGCAACGTACAGAGAAACCTAACACAAAATTCAATTTGCATTTTATAAATCGATCATTGGAAAACAATTTCAAAAATATGATAATTAGAAAACCATTAGTGATTTTACTTCGCTAATTGAACTTTATCAGACTATCGGCTTTCGGTTGATTTTATAATCAAAATCCATTCTGATGTTGGAAACTGTTTCCGAATATTGCTGCCCGTCATATCTTATTCTCGTATGTATCGTCTAAGCTGTAGAATGTCTTCTCAAATGTAGATGGATGTGACGAGGGTACGCCGGGGTGAATTATGTTATTAATCAGACCCTATTCAAGGTCTGACAGATTAATTTCATTTAAACTGCGATTTCAAAGCGATGTGTAAGCTCGCACGATGGTGTATATTGCGCGTATCTATGTGACTGATATTACACACGAAGTCGGTACTCATCTCAAATCTACAGGATTCACGAGGATTATGTTATGACACGACGTATATCCATGTTCGATAATCTGAGAACGGAGGGCGTCGCGATCGCTGTCTGGAAATCGCGATGCGTCGTTAATTTGGCGCACGTCAGATGGGATTACGAATAATGTACGAAAGAGAATGTAATTTTTTAATGGATAGCCTTTTGGTCGTGCCGACTGGTCGAATATTCATCCATCGTATCGAGTCTAGTTTACAAACATTATCGCAAACAAATCTGTATGTGCTTATGAAGTACTCGGAGGGATTTCGTGAATTACTCCCTCGCCGATTCTAGTGGCTTCGAGTCGTTAATGTTCGATATCTTAATGCATCATCGCAATCTTGCAGAGCTGCGAACGAACGCACACGAAATGTCTCATATATAAAATCAACAACACCTGTCGCATTATTTCAATAGGGGAATAGCGTACCTTACGGCGATATCTCAAATAGGCGGCCGTGACGCGTTTTATGTACGTCGGTCATAATTGAATCGGCCGGAATAGAACGCCGTCTGACACCAGGGTCGGACAGACTCGGCGACCGTAATCGAATTCAACGCAGCCACAGAGAAAAAAACCGGCGGCAATTTTAGTCCAAACGACAGAGAAAAGAATCGGTCGCGGCGATCAACTCTATTAGCCGGTGTCCATTTGATGACATAAAACCGTAAGCTTTAATTAGCCAGAACGTCTAAGACAATGGTAATTTGCTCAGCAAGATAATGATGTGTCATTCCATTTGTGTGGTATTTTGTGTAGCTGTACTGATTGGACGTGACGAGGCAATACTCCCTGTGGCCACTTTACGGCTAAAAATGAGATGTCTAAAAGCACTTTTATTCGTCAGTGACGCAATACGCAATCAGAGGTACCCAGTGATCAGAGATCTCCTATGCTATAAATAAACTGGTTGTAACGTATATAACGGAGTGGATTTTGTTGTTTCATTGATATCTGCCAGAATAGAATGTCTTCAATTAAGGCTGGTTCACACTTTTTGACGGCGTCAAACGCCGTTAAATTCTAGCCAATCACAGTGACCGAAATCCGCCCGCGAACTACTGCCTCGTTTTATGTTATGTCTGTGATTGGCTAGAACCTGATACGCCGCCAGAAGTAAGAATCATAAATATTTCCTTATCGTAAGAGAGACCAAAAAATGTAATCATGAGTGGTGTTCTGTCAAGGTATGCTATACTCGAATAAAGCTAGATTTGCTAGACGCTCTCTGAGCCGCGTAAGCGATAAGTGAATAAACAAGAGGCTAATGCCTCTGAGCCCACTTGGCACATACTGCCTAAACTCACCTTTAGTTAAACAAAACAAATAATCTTTCACTGGTCGCCACTCAGTTGCCATCATCGCCACTATTACCTTGCACACTAATAATTTTTTTCATAAATGAATATGGTATTCAAAGTTCAGACCCTGCCAATGCTTCGCGCCTTCGGCGCTCGCTCATCGCTCCAAAAAGTTCCACTTTAGGAATTCTGCACCCCGCCGACATTTCACCCACCCTACGGGCCTGTACTATGAATGGAATTTGGAAGACGCCATCTCGAATAACCGAAAGGACCGAGGTCTTGAGCTGGTTAACTCAGTCTTAACCGTGCAAACGGGGTGGGGTTACCAATCGAACGAAAAACTGACCTAACCGCTTGTATCGCAGACATCATCTAAGTTTATAATCTGCCCACGATAACTACAAAACCTTAATTCTATCGTACTTTTTGGGCCGGCCTAAGAGCCTCCGTACCTGAAACTTGAACTATGTGTCCTTTTGATTTAATTCTGTTGGTTAGCTATAATGATTAATGGATGGAATTGAAAGCGGATATATTTTACGGAGCCAATTGCTCATCAAAGACACTGTTCCCTCCCACCTAAACACTATGCCGCATATTAATTCCGATGATGAATGACCATATAATTCCTAATTTAATTGGCAGAGAATCCCGGAAATTTCGTTCGCCGAACATACCATCAAACGATGTCGTCGCTGCTTTGACGCTACATTGCAGCTGATGTTTTACAACTAACAGGTTCCATTAATCAAGATCATTTTTATGACGCGCAAGTAAAAATCTTTCGTACCTTAGATCCAAACGACACGACGTCCTCGCAGTAAAGAGCCTGAAAAGAGAAAAACAAAAAGCACATGAGCTTTGAACGAACATTAATCATGATTACCGTAAGGAGCATTTGATTTTTGCGTTGTCTTTACGTCATGCGGGGAATCGTCAAATGATGTTTCTGAGATAAAATGGGATCGCTTACTCGCGTAACTC
>JAYMFW010174362.1:1219-16283 GCA_036785005.1 Tubulanus punctatus
TGTTGTGGAAGATCGTCTGCTTCAAGGTCATTCGCAGGAGCGGATACAATATCTATCTATTAATGGACTGCTTTTATCCCTTGGTGGATTGTGGTGTGATGTTATATGCTTGGGTGAAGTGCTTAACGTACATTGCACCTAAAGATGTTGCCCAAAACCTTACACATTACACTTAATATTGCACACAATTCAGTCGGCACCCTGCTGTCTCATGCGTTTACCAATCCACCTAGATTGGCGTTCGAATAACTCGAAGATTTTTCAGAATTTTTTTTTTATTTATCAATCTTTTATATTTGAAACATATTGTTTTCATAATGATTGTTTCAATATCTATTTACTTTGTTTAGGGATGATTGAATTTTTAAGGAAATAATCATTCCTCGGTCGGCAGTTAACTTTGATTTTACTCATCACCCAAGATGAAACCTCGGTGGATGTCCCCGTGTCAAGAATTGATCTGTATTCTTTTATCACGGTTTCAGATTTTTAATGAGGGGTTCGAGTTTCATGTTTTCAAAAACCTTTTTCTTTCAAGTTTGAGTCCCGTGTCGATCGTCTATGGCGGGCGTCTTCAAAACGGATAGACGCATCCGTGTGTCCATAGATTAAGTCGGCAAAGTGTCGAAATCGTCACTAAAATCTTTGTCCCTCGAGTGACGATCGATTGAGATTTACTGTATTACTACATTGAGATGACACCTCTTGAGAAAAAATCTGTTAGTGTTATGAAATCAATACTTAATCTATTGGGCGAAATTTTGAATCAATACCTATTGATCATATCGATACCATTTGCCATGTATTCGTATGTATTCGTACATAATGGATTCGCAGTCATTTCAGACACACCTTAATTACTGTTCAAGTATGTGTTGCTGTTAAGTGAAAGACTATAGGCCCTTGTGTACATAATAACAGTCTATTCATCAAGGGCGTACTCTGATCTATGTTCCCGACCGATTACTCCAGTACGTTGTGTATTTGTTTAAGTCAAAGCCAATGAGATTCACATCCAAATCAAAGTCGAAAAATAAAATACTCTATCAACTTTTATAGATAGAGAATATTTTAGAGAGTGTATAGATGACACTTGTTTTAACTTTCTTGTGAAAATATTAGATCTACTAAACCTACTACTCTACGACTCATTTTGATCATACACATCCGTACCGTTCAAAAATACCATCTTTACTACCTCCGTCTTCTGGAGGAAGAATGATATGTCGCTCCTCAGGCAGACACCCCTAAGGGTGGAAGCGAAAACACCCAAATTCCTCTTCCGGAAGACTACAATAGAAAGGCGCCCAAGTAAACGGCTCTCAGTACCAGTGACAGATCCAGGGGTTGTGAGTGCCCTACGAAAAGTCACCGGTGGAAAGAAAGAATGGTCCTTTATCTGCTGAAAAATTCCACTCTGTAGCTTAATTTATGCCCGAAGAAAAGTACGTACATTTTTCTCTAAGCCCGTCCCACCCGCCCATACGAAGTAAATACAAAATTTTTTAACACCGCCCCTCCCCCAAAATCGTACGTACTATTTAAACGCTCCCTTACGCCACTAGTTTTGGGAAGTCTGGAGAGGCCATTCTGAAGTCTGAAATTCAAATTTTCGCCTAAACCTCTTTCATGCCCTCTCCAAATATTTTGAGTGAGGGGTTGGGGTCACCTAAGGCCCCCAGAAGCTCTTGCCTATGTCGTGCTTTTCTTCGATTCTAGCCATTTCTTGGCATCTTTTTCCTCGATTTTCTATACATGTATGTAATGAAATCGTGTATGGAATTCTAGACCATGCTCAAGGTCTTGTTCTTTCGGTTGGAATTCATTAGTCATTCCTATGATGCAGTACACAAACTGAGATCAGAAGGAGCAGAACATTTCCGCTATTGCTGATAAAATACTCCTAGATACAGTCCACCCATATCACCTATACACAAGAATTTTTGGGAATGCGGTACGAGTACAGTCAAAAGGTTATACACACCAATGATTTAAATTAGATTGCCATATGTTATGAATTAATTTGAAGACTTTGTATTTGAACGTTTTAAACTTATCATACATCCTATACTTTTTCATCTACTAAAATTGAGTACAAAAATTGTAGATACACCATATGAACACCAAAAAAATCACATTAAGATTACATTATACTTGCGAGAACTGGTTTATATTCAGCATTTCGCCAAGAACTTCACCATTTTATTTGCGTGGCAAAGTTTACTGTTACACTGACGTCGTTCAACCACGTTATGTGCTTATCTCGACTGATGAATTGCCAAAACTTACCTCAGAAATTACAGGACGGTAGTTGGATGTTGGAGTGGTGGGAATGCTTGCCAATCTTTCAGGAATGCTTGCTATTTTTTGGGAATGCTTGCTAATTTCTTGGAATGCTTGATAATGTTTTCAAATGCTTGCAAATCTTTTTGGAATGCTTGCTAATTTTTTTGGAATGCTTGCTGATTATTTTGAAATTTTCAAATGCTTGCTAATCATTTAATAAATTGTCGAATGCTTTCTAATGCTTGGTAATTATTTCAAATGCTTGCTAATTATTTTTTGAATTTTCAAAATGCTTGCTGATTTTAATAATTTTCAATTTTTTTTCCAAATGCTTTCTAGCTTTTTAAGATACTTTCTAACTTTTTCGAATGCTTTCTAACTTTTCCAAATGTTATCTAACTTTTCCGAATGCATTCTATCTTTTTTAAATACTTTCTAGCTTTAAATTTCGAATGCTTTCTAACTTTTTCAAATACTTTCTAACTTTTCCGAATGCTTGCTAATTTATTTAGAAATTTTCAAATGCTTTCTAACTTTTCCGAATGCTTTTTTTCAGTGATTGAGTCTACACGTATGTAGCCTAATCTTCAGAATCTACCTGAGAGTAGAATTACTAAAGATTAAAATTCACGCATTTTTCCAAAAAAAATCTGATATTCTCTTATGCGCGAAATGATCTTTCTGCTGGGCACCCCTTCCAACAGGCGTGCGATAATAAGAAAATGTGGACTAATACATCTTGTTGGCAAATCCGACAAAAAGTTGAATACAGGGAGAAATTCTGTTACACATTATTCTGCATTGGACCGGATTTGGGACGCCCTTTAAGCCATGTAGCGTAACCACGTATTTTACTGGTTAGACATCCGTGCCTAGTCGACCCGAGTGAGTGCCAAAGGCGCGAAGCCAAAGCATTCCCCCAGAAAATATTAGATAATCAAATGTCCTGAGGAGAGTTTTCCCCGATTTTAGCCATCCTTGAAATACTAGTTTCATAGATATGGTTTATCATTGTTAAAAATCATATCTAAGTTTATAACATTACAGTGCAAAGAAACATTCTCTCCTTTCTCGATAAGAAATGAATTTAGATACCACAAAATTGTAGATTCTTAATGAAAGATTACTGGTCAGGTTTTAGGATTTCACACATAATGCTAATTTCTCAGAAGAGGTGCCCTAAATTTCGAATTTGGACCCCACCCCTAGTCAGTACCTGGATCCACCCCTGAAGTCTAACCATATTTGTAGTACTTTAATAGAATACTAGATGTTTATCTTGTTTTAGAAATCTTTATTACAGAAAAGAAACAGTCCTGGGCATTCGCTAAAATCACACTCGAACAGTTCTTAAAAAGACACACGCACGTACACGAGAGCGGGCATCATTGATCGAGGCATGAACAAATCGCCGAAGCTCCGTGCTCTATCGGAATATAACCCAGAGGATACACGACCCAGACGTCATGGAGAACTCGGCGCAACTTAGCAACGCGTCTATTCAATCAGTGGATACTGGGATGTCGTCCGTGAAATCAAGCACGGCAACGACGGAGGTGGATCTGAATCTGCTTACTGGTCTGGAATATGACCGGCCGTTCGTACAGATAATTGTCGAAATCTGCGTCATTTGCCTTCTATGGACGATGGCTCTGTTCGGGAATTGTCTAGTGTGCGTAGTGATATACCGCAGTCGGCGGTTACAGTCGACGACGAACTATTTCGTCGTGTCGCTGGCATGCGCTGATCTAATAGTTGTGACGTCATGCTCGCCGTTCATAATTACCCGACTGGTTCGAAGCGCGTGGATATGCGGTGCGGTTGTGTGTAAACTGATGCGGTTCGTTCAATTCGTTTGTCCGGCTTCGACGATGATGATTCTCGTTTGTATTTGCGTCGATCGATTCTACACGATACTCTACCCGCTTTGTTTCAAAGTGACGCGTGGTCGAGCCAAAAGGATGATCGTGTTCAGCTGGCTACTGGCCATCGTACTATCTTGCCCGACGTTGTACTTTTTCAATGTGCAACCGTCGCTCCTCGACGGGGAGCGTTTCATTTGTTTGACTTACATTCCGCCCGATTTAGCCGGCATGTTTTATACGATTATTATCTGCATAGTCGAATATTTTCTACCGATATCACTGCTGCTGTTCGGGTACACCCGCGTATTCAACTACATCTGGTCGGTTGGCGTCGGAGGCCGAACTTTACAACGGACCACGAACTCGATACCGCGCGCCAAAGTGAAAATGATCAAGATGATCTTGATCGTGAATATCGTCATCGTCGTATTGATCGGACCTTTTTACATTCTACAATTGTGGTACACGTTCGCGTATACTCGTCGACGGACGTACGTAGATCCGACAGTGTACGTCGCTATCTGGTGGATGGTGCTCAGTAGCGGAGCGGCGAAGCCCCTCATCTACGTCATGTACAATTATAACTTCCGGCGGGGATGCCGCGAAGTGTTCTGTAGGAGCACGTTGAAATGCTATCGTAGCAACGCCTACGCTATCACGTCGTCCAGTGTTGTCGGTAAGAAGAACCACGTCGGTTTTATCGTTGCAGATGTTGACAGTACGTTCATACAACCGGAGAGTGTGTTGGGAATAGTTGAGCAGTCGTTGATAACGAACCAAAACGCTTGGCCTTTGGCTACATCGAACCTACCGACCACTTATCTGTAATAGGGCCGGAATAAATCGAATAAATAGTCGAGCAGTCAAGATCGTCGCGTATAGTAAAAGTGACACGAATATATATGCTTAGGACAATCATACTCCAAGCATGGACCCAGTAGTGTTCTATAATGCCCATGCTCCATAGGGCAAGTATAGAGGATCTGCGATCTCTCAATGCCATGTGATTTCAGGATCCTCTGCAGTCCGAAGTCCAGCCATTATCGACTCATTGGTAGATTATATTGTCCTCCACTGTTGTCAATTTCAGAAACCAAGTTGATGCTAAACCGTACTGGGGATTGGAAAATGTGTATTTATATGTAAGATTAACTGATCGAATATCATGGTAGTAAGTCGATGAAGTTTGTGCAACGAGATGTGCAATTGTGAATGCAGCAACGTATACATGTATTATCAAAAACACATTTTTAGTATTATGGATATGTTCCGTCTAATTTTATTGCGTCCAAAAATGAGAATATTTAAGAGCGCTATCAAACAATAGAGAAAAGGGATCCTGAGGGGGTGGAGGGGTGGTAACTATAGACGCAGGATTGCTGTTTGTGAAAACGAGAATCAAGAGAACACCAAGGCCGGAAATCGGAAGCATTTTATCCTTAATTGGGAAACGGGAAAACTGCTTCTTAAAGGCTAGCAGGGCCGTTCCTCCTTTACCCCCTCATATGGCATATTGGGCGATTATATTTCGTTTGGTGCTCTTTGTTACCTACGGCGTTTCTCAATGGGTGCTGGTAGAATTTCGGAAATTTCTTAATACATCATTTAAAGAATTGGTGAATTTTAGTGCGGAAATGTTGCCTCAAAATTTCCAAATCACATATTCAGAGTGGTGTGGTGTCTCGGGGGTCCAAGCCCTTGCCTCTCACTTAAAAGTTGCCCTTGTCTTTTTCTATATGAAAATAATTCATGGTCAAATTTCTTAACTTATAGATATACTTTTTTGGTCTAGATGATGCGAAATCGTACCACTTGCGGCTCGTAGTGAGTGCCCTAAAATTCTCACTTGGACCCCTGCCTTCCAAAAAACCTAGATCCGCACCGAGAGCATCCAAAAAAATCTAAATTATACCTGTCATGGATATCAGCACCCCCACCCCTGCATTCCGAATCAATCAAGTTTTCGTCCATTCCTTACTACGCGACGCGCTCTGGTGAGTCGCGCATGCGTGACAGCTGTACTACTTTCCCGCGGAACCTTTCAAGGATGGTTCGATTAAAGGAAGGAAATACGTGTAATAAATAAATGTTCTCCGCTAGGGTCATGTCGAAGTACATTCCGTTCCCACGAACAGTCGATCTGTAGTAACGGATAAGAACAATTTGTCTAAAAAATCTAATTTTGATAAAGAGAACGGTTATAACCGACTTTCTGTTTTAATTGGAAACATAGAAATATTAACATGTATTCATTATTTTTGCTCAATAGAGAAATAGAAAGTGTCGATTGAATAATAAAAGAATTCCGTTATACGATTTGAGATTTTGTTGAAGTATCTTTCGATTTTTATTTTTGTTAGCAACGTTTCACAATCATTAGGTGAAATTAACTACTGACTTTATTCCGACTTGTCACGCAACATTATATGGATGAAATAAGGAAACAATATAGAACACAAAAACGTAAACTTCTAGCTATACGACCTAGGCGACCAAGCGACGTAAAATAACTTCTAATTAGAGTTTATGTTTAGAATTCTTTTTATTTCACCTGATGATGAGGCTAGACGAATGCCGGCTCAAGTGTCAGTCAACATACGTTTTGTTAATTCGTCCGGTTGGAAACAGACATTTTGAAATCTTACCGACACATTTGATTCCGACGCACTCTTTTTGATATATTCGTGTTCGACTGCCGCGGTAAAATATTTTTTTATCAACGAGCAAGCTAATCTGTAGAGTCAACCCGGGAACAAACAAATTTTTGGTAATCCGATCCTGAACAAATACGCCTTCGCTAAATTTGACGGGTCAGTGTTCTCAAAATTTACAAAAATCCTCGTTCCCCGAGTGCATATAGGCGTATCTAAAACTCGGGCAACCAACTATCTCATCAAATAATCATTGGCGGATCCAGAGGGGGTACCATGGTACCGGTACCCCCTATAAAAATCTCAAGTGCCCCTAAGAAAATTTAAAATGTTTTTTTGAAATTCTTTTTCGGTGAGTTTTTTACGTAAACTTCTTTTGAAAGGGCATTTTTCAGCGCAGAATTCTTTTGAAAGGGCATATTTCAGCGTAGACTTCATTTATCAAGGGCACATTTTCACGAAAAATTGTTTTGAAAGGGCATATTTCAGTGAGGAAAGGGTATTTTTCAGCGTAGAATTATCTGAAACGGCACATTTTTACGAAAAAATCTTTTGAAAGGGCATTTTTTCAGCGTTGACTCCATTTTTTGGGCACATTTTTACGTAAAATTATTTCAGCTTATTTTAGCTTGAAATTCATTTAAAACAAATATTTTTCATTTTCATTCATCAAGATATTACGTCAAAAATACATGGAATGGAAAAGGCCACTTTGCAAGTGGGAAATCTTTAAAAAATCCACACCCCAGACGCTCGTAGTGGTTTGGATACTGATGTGCCCTATTTGTAATGAAATGCCATTTTTTTAAGTGGACCCCTTTAAAAATTCCTGGATCCGCCCTTCATAATGCAATGGCAGCTAAGATATTTGATGTTATATTTGTAGGCCTACATCCTGTTGATCTTTTGAAATTGTTTCTTCATTGAAAATTTGAAGAATTCGCTTCGTCTCCACCTTAAATTATATGTAAAGAGGTGGACACGTGATATCGACTCCAGCGGTAGCCTTTCATGTTACATTATCACCTCTAGGGCGTGTACCCGTCGATTTTGTTTATTTGTAGACTCGGAGTCTCGTTTTGATGTCTACATCAACGCGTATACCAATAACCCGATCTATCGGATCAATATGGGTGGATATTTGATTACAAACATTTTCCCATTAAAGTTCGTAATGTAAACGTGTATATATACATAAATCTATGCGGAGAATGACCTTTGTCGGGTGTTGTTGCCATTCCGTGATGCGCTAGCAGCAACACTCTTTTAGAATTATCGTTCTGACCTTCAATTAATATTATAGGACGTTTGGCTAAAACACGTTTACAGATATTTTGCCTCGGGGAGTGTATTGAAAAACCTGTAGGAATATCAACAGGGGGCGTGCACAGGGAAAAATCCAGAAGGGGGTCCAAAATATGAATTCTACTGATCGAAGGCTACCGCCGCCAAATGTTGAAGGCCCCCAGAGGGCTTGGGGTCCAAGAAAAATCTGAAGAATAGCGTAGTTTTCTCACAATTCAAGCCGGGACTCATTACCAGGCATGGATCTGACTTTTTCTTGGAGGTCACATGGGCGGGGCGGTGTTCGAACCCCTGGGCATGCTCCTGATCAGGTTATCATAACCAGGGAGTTGTTATGTCATATACACCAACTCCCTGTTAGAACCGATCATTCCTCACTGGACGGTTAACCGGGTTATAAACCATGGGCAGAGGAACAGGACCAATAATTAACGGAGTTCCGTAATTTTCTGTAACACTATATTTCATCGTTATTACTTTTTTGGTAAAATTTGAACTTCATAATAGGGTTTCATTAGAAATATAGTCCTAATTAATGCGCGGGAAATTTTCACCAAAATTGCCGGACATTGCATCTAACGATTTCGAATGGTCTGGGAGAGTACAATTTAATGACGAAAATGGAACAATGTCGTGAAAAGTGATCACATACCGGTCTACGGCGGTTACTCTTTTGAAAGGGGTCTCACAATGCTCACACTTGAAAATGTATGGATACAAATGAAACGTCCGAGAAAATAAATTTCAATTTGTAAATGCTATTTTATTGGAATGATTGCATTTTTTAACCATAGTCGGAGTTTAAATATATCAACACATCAATCATATCTAACAGCAGTATCTGGTTTCATAGATTATCATTCTTGACGTTTATTTATACTGTACAAGAATGGTCATCAACACACGTACATTTGAACAGGGATTTAAAAAGAAGTATTCCCTGGACCACATTCAACACAAAATGATTTACGCCCGAGAGGCAGACCCATATGGCGTGGATATCCTGTCAAAATAGAAACATCATTTTTGACGTGTCAAAATAGATCTTTTTTTGTTCTTCGAAACAATGTTTTCTCTATTCGTTTCCTTGTAACACTTTTTGACGAGTGATTTGACGTGTCAAAACATATCATGGATATCCTGTCAAAACTATGCATTCGAGGAGAGTATCGTGGATATTCTGTCAAAATACATTTTTCATTTGACGTGTCAAAATTGATCTTTTTCGTTCTCCGAAACAATTTAATTTCCTTGAAACAACATTTCATTTCTTTAACAAATCCAACAGTATCGTGGAGATCCAGGTATCTAATATTATAAGGGTAGGGTCCATATTTGTCGGCATGTTTTCAGAAAATGATTTTAAACAACGAAAATATTTCAAATATTCAAAATAGCCTATCTTCATAATGGACGAACAATATGGTGCCGAAACCCGGGAATCGGTCATTTCATCGAAACTAGATCTTCATTTCGGCGTGTAAAACAGGAACAACGAAATTTTTTCTACCTGAATGATCGTGTAAAACGGAATAATAGAAGACAAAATTATCGTATCGGACCAATACAACTAATATGTACGCAGTAATTAAGTGATTTCTGAACCCCACGGACGATTTTTAGAATTTGGTTCATTTGAGACACCCTCGCCTTCCCAGTTCCTCAAATTCTGTAACGGATGATTTTCCCGCTGATTAATAATTGTTATTGAACAGTTTTAAAATATAAGTGTAAACCAATGTAGATAAAAGGTATATTTGATTTTCGTGAATAGTGAATATTGAATACAATATTAACAATCAGATCTTACGTATAAAACAATATCACGGTTTCAGATCTCACCAACAAGTCTGGACAAAAAATACATACCCGGAATTAATCTCATCAGAAATTTAATCATTTCATTCAATAAACCAATATTGAACTGATGAATAACAAAACGTGCGCTTAAGTTTTAATCATCACAGCGTATCATTGAAAGAATGAATGACTTGGAATAAAATGTCTCCCCCGTGGAAGCGCCGAACGGCAAGAAAAGCGATCAAGAAAAAACACGTTCTTCATTGCGATTAATCTGCCATTTCAGGACCACTTTCTGGTTTCTGGATAGCAATTAGGCTGCGATTAGAATATCTTTATATCTTTCCCATTCACGAAAAACTGTTACCTAATAGTAGTAAAATCGATAGAATCAGAGTAAAAATGTCAATTCATAATGACAGGTGAGAAACAAAATCTACGGCTCATGGTAGGTGTAACCGAAGTTTCTTCATATGGTCTTAGGATTTTCCTTCACTTGGCAAGTCTAGTGAAGGAAAATACTTCAGATTCTATATTTTTTCGGATACAAGATACATTTTCTAGTCGGTGATCCGGTATAAAAATGCAAACTTTCTGACTTAAATCTAACCATTTCACCAATTCAACAATCATTATTACAATAAAATCACTCACTAAAGTATTCCACACAATGAACTTCAGTGGTAAAAAAAAAACAACAAAATACCACATTACCCTATGAACCTACATAAACACAGCACATCAGATCTAATAAATACATTTCCATAAAATCCTGAAAGTAGTCAAACCCACTAAAAGTGGCGGCGTTATCACAGGCCCGAAACCTTTAGCAAACAAATGAGATTCTATGTCTAAAACATCTGTAGAATGCACAAAAATACATCACCGTGAAAATTATTTTTCTAATGAGAGCTAGTTTCCAACTTCCCTTGATGAATGTTAGCCAATGTTTGACCCCCCTGTAAAAATTATTTTGCCACCCATGGTTTATCTATTGAATCTTTGCTGTGATGAAACGCCTTTGAATAAATTTGCGGTATTTAGTCTATTACTTTCAGGATTTCAGGAAGGAACATTAATACTGCTTTTGAATCACTGAATCATGATATCTTTTCAAGCTAAACATCAGACATATCATTTATGCGAGATGCGCTATTGCTTTACTATCTTCCGATTTCATGAGATGACCTCGAGTTTTCGTCCGATGTTAATGAACGCGTCCACGCAACGATCGATCTCTTCGAAACTATGTGAAGCAGATATTTGGACACGGATTCGGGCTTTGCCTGCAATGAGAAGATCACTCGGTTAATGTTTCAGTACATGTAAATGTTGAATATCAGTACTCAATCGCTCGCTCTTTGGGTTTCGAACCTTCCTGAATACAAAATAATCAGGAAACATTTTAAAAGTTGTCTTACTGGTTATCAATGTTGATTGCTGATAATACTTTCGTCAATGATAATACTTTGATTTCTATATTCAGTGTTATGTATGACTCACTAATTTGATTCAAAAAGCATTTCGCCAAAACATTCCACTCAACGAATAATGACAGGTGGAGAATGTTGTGTATTGCAGGGAAACACACAGCAACACTTTATAGTTTGAATCCTCAAACTGAATGTGATAGATTCTTTCGGGGTTGGTATTCCAATGAAAGTTTCGGAACACCGATTAAATTAGGATGGTGCGCAAAGGATTGTCTTGATTATGGTTAAAATAACAGAACAGCCATTACAATCACTATAAGCCCAGCAAATTTCATATCAAATCTACATGTATCGTGAATAATAATAATCTAATGAACATTATTACACAGGACCCCTTGCACTACACTATATTTTACCAACTATTTATCCGTGTTAAATTCTAACTCTGCTCGCAATTCGAATAAATTTTCCCAACAGACTCCAAGAAGAGCTGAGTTTACTTTGGTTACTAAGATATAGTTTGGTTTTAAGATGATGACCGAGGCCAGATTATAGTCAAGTTGAGACCTACCTTTTGGTACAACAGGAAAACTGAAACCGATTACATAGATTCCTTCTTCTGCAAACAAAGAAAAATATACTTGATGATACACTCATTATACTGAGATTTATTTTTGTATCGGACAGTTTTCGACTTGTTTTAGGGCATCTCTCGTCCACTAAGTACTTACATCTTTAAAGAACCTCCCCCCCATGAAAAGTACGTACATTTTCCTCTAACTCCCCCGCCCCCCCCCCCCCCCATACGAAGTTAGTACAAAATTTAGCTATGAAATGTGATAAGTTTCAAAAGAAATTATTTTGAAATATCAACTTACTCAGCATTTTATCAGCAAAATTGGAAGCGAGCCTGGCATCGCCGAGCATTACTGGACAGATGGGATGGTCATAATCACCCTGAATGTATACAAAAATCTTCATTTAGATAATGACTGTGTTTGCAAATACAAAATCCATATCGTACATAACAATAGAGCAGTTAGCGTAAGGTAAGGCACATGAATGGGGGTTTCCAATATTCACCGGAGGGACCTATATCATAGATAGAGTAGAATTTGCTGAATCCGTAACCACGTAATCCATATTTTCAATCAATCCATACATTTCATGAAGTCGGGTTCAATTGCCATTTGAAGCAATGCTAAATTTTCCGTTTTATCCATATGAATTAATATCCATATTTCATTCAATCTTAGTACAGTCATGGAAGATGTAAGATTTTACATAAGATCATTACATATTACTTAGTACCATGAACATATTTTCTGGTCCCTTCATTGTTAACTAACACCAAGTCCTCTCAACAGATTTTTTAAATCAGCGCTTTATCCAGGAAGTGAGTTCAGTAGTCAGCAGTACATAAAACTTTTAGAAACATAATCATACATGATCGAACACTCAGTACCAGTAAACTGGTTAAGTCGGTGAACATCCGTAAAAAATGTCTGTTCCCTATGCTTCGCTGTACTAAAAAATCTCTGATCTTTAAGCCGGTATCTGCCCAACTCGGTGAAAATTTGTCAGTCCCATCGGAACCGAGTTAGGTAGAGTCTACTGTATCATAATTTTGGGTCTTACTCTATCTGAGTATCCCATAGTAATTTTGGCCACCAGTGTGATCCAGATGCTACTATATCTTCAATTGATATCTGGATGATTTTACCCTATTCCCAAATGGCAACGAGTGCCAGTTAGATGTTCGTTTCTTACCGATAAGGTGAAGCCGGCTTCCATCATTCTGTCTCTGAACCGGTGGGTATTCGCGGCAACCTTCGACGAGAACTCAGAATCAATCATCAACAGATCGAACACTCGGATAGCGCATCCGACGACTGGTGGTGGTAACGTATTCGAGAATAAATACGGACGCGATCGTTGTCGAAGTAAATCAATCAGCTGGGCAGGCCCGGTTGTATAGCCTCCTAAACAGAGGAAAACACTTGATTAATGAATACAGTCATTTCTTTTCATCGTAAGACGAGACCTTAAATAAGACCCAATATTATCTATTTTGCATCCAGCAATTAAGATGTTGACTGCCAAGGCTTTTTTCGAGGGTGTTTTCCTGTGTGCCGAGGCCCTAACTCATAGTGTGGCACTGGGGAATGAATTGAGTCAATTCTCAATGAAATATTCATTGAGAACTGACCAATCAGGAAAAGAATAAAATTTGATCTGTGCGGATAAATATAACACACGTGTACTATGAGTGCCACACTTGATTTTATCAAGCTGTAAAGAATAGGGCCAAATATGAGTATTCTCGTAGCCAGCACCTGGTGGTCAAAAACTAGAAGAACGAGTATAGTCAACATTCAATGTGTTAAAAGCCTTGTTTGACCTGAGAATCTGCAGGTTTTCCATGGGTATTTCAGAAAAATGTACTCAAAAGTCAAAAGTTGTCTCACAGTCTCCAAACTCCGCATTTCAGAAGATGTGACTCTTGTAGTGAAAAAAAAACGGCCGTGTCATGAAAAATTGTTATATCACAGTCCTGGTTGTGAATGGTAAGGAAGATGCATAATGGTGAACCTATTTTATTTTTGTTCTTCAAGAATCCTTATTACATTTTAGACCATTTAGGTCTGGCTTCTGTCAACAGCAAAAACACCTACACATTGTACACACTTAATGTCATTGACACCTGACATTTTCATTTCTACTCTACGCCTCTTATCTTGAAACTAAATTAACAACCACCCGTTAATGCCAAATGAAATTGAATTTCAAACAGTTATCCATTAAGCATTTATTAACACAGTCACCATGCTATTAGAGAAGGTAATGGAATTTTCTAAATAATATTTAGGATGGTCAAAGTTCATTTTAACCCCACCCTTTTTAACCCGTGCGGGAATTTAATGACTTTCTACTAGATTTTGCGGATATTAGCATTGGAACTAAAATTAACTGACTGAGAGTGGAAGAGAAAAATCACCCGAGTTCGGTAAATTGACCGGTGCTTCAGAGCGCCCAGCGCAAAATTCTAGAAAATCTCTGGGCGCTCTAAAGCACCTAGCGCATGCAAAGGGTAATGCTCAGTTAACACCAGCTTTTCTGACAAACAATTCCGCCAAATTCTGTCCAAATTCAATTAAATAGTCATCCTTTATAATGCCCGAATTTTCAATGTCCCAATGGCGCTGACTATAGATTGGAACGTCAGCCTATTCAGTTCTTGAAAATCAAAGGCAGACTGGAATTCAAATCAGTTTTTCTCATCCAGCCATCAAACCCCTCTAGGCTGGTCTAAGAATGCAAGGGTTTTTCAGGGGTAATTTCAGAAAAATGTCCACTGTCATGAAACTTCACAGTAGAGTCTTAGAATGAAATAACAGTGATATCCCAGTCATACGAATGGTACCAGTGGTGGATGTAGGATTTTTTGCAGGGGGTGACTTTTTCCGAGTTTGCTTGGTGGAGTCCATGTGTGGATAGGAGCCAGAAAGGGTTGGGCGTGTTGTCTCTACTGTAGACTGACCAAAGACAAGGAAATAGTTTCTAATTACGTTTCGGATCCTTTATATCTAAAAGACTTAAAACTAGGGGTCCAGGGACCTCATGCCCACTTGGAAAACTATAGGGACGCAGTTGACATACAGAAGAGGTGTTAGTTTCAAATAAATATGATTAATGGCAGTTATTGATAAAATCCTGTTAAGGT
>JAYMFW010174473.1:3677-15019 GCA_036785005.1 Tubulanus punctatus
TTTTTGAAACTACCAAGTTCTGAATTTTTATGGAAGTAATTTTTGGGACAGGTTTCTCCATTCTGAGCAATTTTTGGATTTCTTGATAGCTCTTAAACTAGAATTGATGTGTTTGCACTAAAAACTCCTTGAATATTGGCTGTGTTATATTGCATGATGGTTGTCTATTGGTACAAATTCAAATCAGAATTTTAATATGAATTCCAAGACTTGACTGGAATTCAATTTATTTCTCATCAAAATTGTCCTTACGAACAGAATTCTGATTGGGAAAATTTACACAAAACTCATGATTTTCATCAGTTTATTGTAAAATAGACGAAGGAACCATATCCATGTGCATCAATCCATAGTCATCCTAATGGCCACTTCCCCAATCTTCATAACTTAATGTGAAATATGCTGCCAATCATTGAATCATAGAATTTTGTAGCTCAATTTGTATCATCCTACACTGAAAGATGAGGATAACCTTATCAAAGGCCTGATTTTGACCCTTTGGATTTTGCATAAGGTACCTGAGCTTCAAGGAGACAGTTGGTCTAGTGGTTAACATACTAGACTGTCGTACTGGAGGTAATGGGTTCAATCCCCTGAAGTGTTTCTTGGTCGCAGGTTCTTCTCTAGTTTCTTCCCCTGTGACATGGAAAAGGGAACCTCTGTCCTGCGTATAATGTCTCTCATGGCTCTTAGCGGGACGGAAAGTAAAAAGAATCATGACGCAGTCCTCCACCTTTATAATCTGAGGTAAAAACTAGAAGTGTCTAATAGTCACCTCAACGGAAAGTCTTTAAAAATTCCGTGAGGGTTGTTGATAAAGATTCTATTTCATCGTAGAGTTGATTAATAATAGAGTGGACTTCCTACCTAACATTGTAGAGAGAGCTGGAATGCAAGAGATACCTCGAAAAAAGCCGTTCTTCTAGACCTTGTTTATCGGTATACAGGATATATCTGTATCAGTTATTATATCAGATCAAATTTGATTGATCAGTTGGTAAGCGTACGTAATCACCGCTGTGTGATGGCCCGTCACTGGTATAAATGATTTCATCGCATACTTCGTTGATTAATATCGGCGTTCAAGATGGTCAGATTTTTTTTATCAGAAAATCTCATGCCCCATTAGAATTGATAGATGGATGCATTTCAATTGATTCGTGATGGAAAAGAAAACCAAATAAGTGTCTTGACCATCATTCTCATTCCGGGTTTTCCAACTGGGCACCAACATGTTCTATTTGAAGAATAACCCCAACCTACGTCAAGTCGAACTATGATCCGATTGACGTCAGTGCACTTACAGATACCGTAGGTTGGGATCAGATCGTAGTTTAACCTGAGCTAAGCTTTAGAACTTTGCCAACCTTGGGAAACATCAGGTAATCTCCACTAAACCGACTCCGAGTTCTAAAAGTTCACGTTCATTGATGGAATCGCAGATAGTTCACCATCTGTTTCATTGTTGCATTCGTTAACATCATCTTTTTGATGGAACGATTTTGTATTTCCAGCCTTTTTTTAGACAGTCGCAGCACTAATTGCGAGACACTGTTAAGTCTCATTATACTCTGAGGAAAATCCAATTATCATCTGATCGAGATTCTGTTGCCGATGTGTATCGTGCTAAATCTGATTAGATCAAGGTCAAATCTCGGAGAAATCCTTCAATTTAACACTGTTCGACTTTAAATGCCACTGAGTTGATTGGATTTTTGGTCACGTTTCTTGTTTTTCAATCTCGAATTGAATTATTCATTTTTTTTTCGTCTAACTAAGCCGAGTTGTGATTTCTATCCCCAGAATGTGGGCATACCAAATTCTTATTTCATAGAAACACAGACAGAATTGGAAAAGGTTGTAATCTCACATGATGCCACCAATTTTGAAATTGTTTGTTGATTTTACATGGAAGTCTATTTTCCTCAAGAGATTTATTTTTGCACTTGTGCCTTAAGAGAGACTTATATCAAATCTCATGCAGTTTGCTCAAGGTGCATTTAACTTAGAAATCTAGAGATTTAAAAGAATATTTACCACTCGAAAGGTTTTTGTTTCATCATCATTTATATCCAATCTGATGATTAGTAAAAAAATGCAATAATTTCAATTGTTGAAATACTGAAGCAAAGATAATGGGTTACACCCAAACTCCATTTAAAAAAAACACATTACTAAGATGTGACCAATGAACACTGGAATTGATAGATGCCCTGTTTTTTGTGATCGCGCTTCGATCAATAGGCGTATTAAAAAACGGATATCGGGATATTCTCGGACGTAACCCGGCCAACCTCTGGCTTGTACCCGTTGGGAGCAATTAGTCTGCCAATTGTAGATGCGTAATCACGTACTAGCTAGTTGTAACAGTCTGCATTTATGTGGTCATACTGTCAGGACATATTGTGCTGTTATTAACCCTTTGTTACGTTTCATATGGCAATATATTGTTTCTTGACTACTAATAACTGGCGTCAACACTACTTTTAGGAGGTGATAGATTGATTTAGATCTAGGCAGGAGTTACGGTATCACATTGTACTGATGTCTTTGGCAATATCCAACCCTTTCCTTTTGTATTCTATTGAGAAGAATTAGAACCATTTCAGAATTATATCAGAGGAAACATCTATTACATTGAACAAGTATACTTAGGCTATAAAGGTCAGGGCTGCCGTTCAGAAAATCGTTTCATTTTCGGCAAAGTTAAGGTTTCATACAAAGCGGCTGTTGGCAGCTTCAGATATTCTTACGTAGATTTTTATAGTGAGTTTTTAGCAAAAATATATGTGAAATTGTGAATCGTTGGTAGAATCTTCTTGCATATGGTCGGGTTTTTGTCCAAATATATAACCTTAAGAAAATCTGCTGCAGAAATCGTTGGCAGCATATTCATGTCAACAGTCTGACTATAATTGACCGGAGTATATATATCTAATATGACAGTGTCGCGTAGACGTTAAAATTACTGATACTGGACCAGGTATAATTGTAATAAGTAGAACCACCTTATTCTGAGATGATATGGTAGAGTTCCACGGGTTGTGATGACAGCTTTGATAGTGTCAATCAAATAGGCTAATGTCATCAGAATGCAAATATATGTTGTCAATTGTATCTTGAGATATTGAATTTTGGGGGGGATTAGGTGCCTATGTCCTGATGGTTTGGGTGAATATGGTATTTGCCCTTTATTTAATCTTGTGGCTGTTCCATTGCCCGCGGATGATTCGAGCTAGGTTTATGTGGATTGTATTCCCGTTCCGTTATTTTGATTATTCGCTTTATTTTTCAGAGACGAGGTGGTATCTCTTTCGAGAATTCAGACAAAAAGGCAGTTTATGTTCGAATGCTTGGTAAGTACCTGATTAAGCTCACGCGGGGGGGGGGGGAGGAAACCTTGCGCACTGTCAAAACAGCCAGAAGCTATCAAAAGGTCACTTTGCTACAGGGGTCAGGAGACACTCAAGTATAACATGTATCAACAATTGTATGCCATCAGGTGTTTTCGAATGACTGACTCATTATCACACCTCCCCCAATGTTGTGCTGCTGATTTTAGGAGGGGGTGATGGCTTCCAGTAAATTTCAGTAACGCTGGCTGATTTTATTGTGGCAGCTGCCAATAGTTTGAGACCGTTTTGTTTGTTTAATTATGTATGGATATTGAGTTGTATATATTGCCATATATAGGCCCATTAGTTCCTAGTTAATAGATCTAGCACCAGGTGTGTTTCTGTTTGTCATTTTCCTAATGATTCGTCTCAAAGGGTGCAGTCGACCATGTATTACGTATGGTCCTATATCAATATTGATGAATATTCAGTTTGTAAAATTCTAGAAATTTCAAATCCCTCCAATCTGCTGACATTTTTCTCTGAGGGTTTTACCATGTTTGAACTTTTATTTAGGATGTTGTTATACATAAGTTCCGTTTTTTATTTTGATCTTCAAAACATAGTTTAACTTCAGGAAATTGCGTGTTATTGATAGAATATTAGATATAGTAGATTTCTAATTAAATCTGTTGTCTAAAAATTTTAAAAAATTTAGTTTCATTGTGTAAACTATGTATTGTCAGAAACTTAAAAAACGTGAAAATGGAAATGGAAAATCTTCCCTAAACTTCCTTGTTCTAGACTATTTCTATTCATAGTCATTGATACCTGTTGTCTTTCACCTATTGAGATATGAACAATTTTCAATTCTCGAGTATGCATTTTTTTGTCCTTGAGTAATGTTAAACTTCATTAATGCGGTTTTTTAAATTAATTGGTTTCCAGACTATTCAGGTAAGATTCATCAGATGCCATATATTTTCTCTCATTTTAGGCGATGTTTCAGCTCCTAAGAAAGTCGAGGTAGCGAAAGATAAATCTCGTCATAAATTACCAGATTCTGAGCAGAAATTGCTTGATGGTAAGTTAACATACGTAAGATAGTACTTGTTTGTGTTTTGTTCAGTCTCCTTCTTATCTTAAGTAAAAGTATTGTTTATGTGATAAAAAGTTAGGCTGTGAATGCCAAGGTATGCAGTATGCATTGCACTAAGTTTATTGGCGCAGTTTCATAGTAATTTCTAACAAATTCTTGGGGTTCATTTCCTTGCGAAACAAGAATGAACAGGGTTTTGGTTGAGAATATCTCTGAAGTATCGTCATACATACAAAAATATGTCAATATTCTTTATTTCTACAAATAATGAATGTTCTGGATTTACGACAGCTGCGTGCACGTTCTATGCAGTGAAAGTTGATAAAAAGAGCAAAAAAATGTAACATGGGGTCGTTGCCATTTACCAGTCACACTTTCCAGCTGTGACATTTTTACCCAGATCACATTTTATTATATATTTTTGTTCATAAAACCTTATGAATGAGCTTTTCTGATCACAATTCCAAGCATTTCCTCGGATACAGTGACTGTGTTTTGTACAACAGTTAGCGACCAATTTTTCGGATCCAATAAACCATAGATGACAGAGTATAAATTCCTCTTCTATTGTCTATATGTATATAAACGGATGCGATATTGGATGCTAAACATATATTCATGTGTGGCTAGCTTTAGTTTTTAGAATATACTAAATTATTGACATTTAGTAAATTGCTAATGACATAAAAAAGTTGTTTGAATGCAATGGCATTGTAGCCGTCACTCGAATTGAAAATTATTTGGCTGTGAAAATTACATTTATGTTTTTCAATGAAATTTTTAATGGAAACGAATTTGATAGAATAATTTACACATACATCAAAATTGACATGAATATATCTAGGTTCAACTATTCACTATGACGTTGTCAATGAAGTAACTGGGTACAAACTGAACTACGGTAATCTGTTTAATTTAGAACTAATTTATCCATTTCCACTTTTGTAATGCTTTAATGATATTTCCATTAGCCTTTTGATCTAATTAAAACAGTTTGTAAGCAGAAAATTTCCAACAATTATCTATAGCTATCTTCCACATGGTAAGAAAGTTATAGAGTGCAAAATAATGTTCAAAATGAAATACCTTTTATCAGATGCTAAAATTCAATCATGTGATGTAATAATGCGCTACCTTATTTTTATCTGAAAAAACAAAATTTCCTTCGAAAAGTGTGTAATATAGGCCAGTTAAGAATCTGCCTGTGTTTTCTATCCTGTGAATAAGAATTTAGAGTGATTTAGTGCCAACAATTTGATTAGATATCATTTAGATTGAACTATGATATGATAGAATGATCAATAAACAGCCTTCATGAAAAGAAATTATTTTGTGATAAGATATGATTTCAGTAACTCATAGATATTTTACTCTGAACTGTCATCATCCTTCACTCTTTTAAATAGAGAAATTAGGAAACTATGATTGAGTCTTTGAAATTGTATCATATTGGAATATTATCATTTAGGAGACAATTTCTTCTTGTACCATCCACGTCTGGTTGAACAAAGACTTCATCTATTTATAGCATACAAATGTTAATTAGCTACATCAAAATAAGTTTGCATGTCTTTATAAAATGTCAGGATTGATTATAGGACAGCCTTCTGCGCCACTGCCTTGAGGAAATTCATTTCAAAGTGCTCGGCTACAAATGTTTTTGAAAGTTTATCATTATCTATACAATAACACTGTCTGCAGTGTGTGACATTTTATTGTAAAATGTCAGTTTATGTTAAAGTACCTTTCATCTTAATCTCTTGGAAAACAGTTCATTTCTTGAATCACATTTTGAATCATGATTTAAAAGAAAATAGCTATAGATTCTTTTTCACCAAAGAATGACAGATAAATAAAATGTCAGGTGCTTATTGTGAATGTAGTGAAACTTGATACACACCAACTTTTAGGTTTTTTATTTGATGGTGTAGTAAACTAAAAAAATTCAAACCAAATTCTACAATTACGTAGGTGCTCGCCGTGCATTTATGTGATGAATTAACACCACAGTTTGGAGTTCTTGTCAATCAGCCCTACGGGGGTCAGTTCAAAATTTGGTGCAGTTTAGAGCGTAGGTTTCATTAACATTGTACGTCATCATCATCATTAAACGGATTCAGTTTAAAGGTGGCATTAAACGCTTTTGAATGCATCATGACCAGGGTATGAGCAATTGATTATCGTTCAAACGAGCGCATTAGTGTTCCAGTACATGATGTTCCGGCTCTTTTGCCCGTAATGTACATCTCTAACAGGCAGTGTTGGCTCGGAAACAATTAATTAGATTGTCCATTTACAAATGGTGGATAATTCACAGGTTCATAAATGATGGCGCGGCCCTGCAACATAATCTTTGGCACTACGGGTTTATGACCACGGTGGATTAACGCATGATCTATCGAGGATTATATTAATGTTCACGAAAGTCTGATTCAACCTTGATAAATCCTTGTCTGTGAATTACCAACTGTCCTGTGTTTACTACTGATTTCAGTTGGTTTAGCAACGTGTAGAGAAAGCTTGTTTCCCCCGTAGGGGGGACATTCTGTTTTAGTAGGCATGCGCCGTCCGACGTCCGCCGTCCACGAGCTTGTTAGTGCGATACTCGTTAAATTTTCCTTAAACTTCGTACATTGGTACAGTATGGCCTAAGGTCGATACCTATCAAAAACCGAGCTGATTCAATTTCAAATACGGCCACCAGGGGGCGTCATTGAAAAACGACATTAGCGTGATACAGATTGCAATTCTTGTTCAATGTGCTCCAAACTTGATACACAGGTACAGCATAGTCCAAGGTTGATACTTATTGAAAACCAAGCTGATTCAATTTCAAATACGGCCACCAGGGGGCATCATTGAAAAACAACGTTGGGGGATACAGGTTGCAATTCTTGTTTAATTTTCTCCAAACTTGGTACACAGGTACAGCATTGTCCATAGTTGATACTTATCAAAGAATTGAGCGGACGGGGTGACATTCCGGGCGGACGGCCACTTTCTAGTTTTTCCTACATTTCCATGTACGCCATTCCCTGATTAACAATTAATTCTTGAGGGTGGCAAATTCTACAGTTGCAGTGAGATTTTTTCATCTATCATCATCCTAAATGAAAGATTGGGACATTTAAATGCTTATACAACGTTGAATAGAAATAGGTGATAGCAATCCGAACATAACAAGCGGTAGCATTAATTTCATAGTAGTGTGCGTAAATAATTAGTTATCAGTACTGCCGTCAGACATTGACGTCATTCTATGAAAAATGAACTAGCCTTTACATCTTCATCCTACGTAATAATTGTATATATATGTGCATATTTTGAATTGTAATAATATGTGCATCAGACTGTGCTCAAGGTCTCACCAAGCCTATGGAGATTGATATTCCACTAAACACACAGTCACGTACCCAGCTATAAAAATGACTTTTAAGTAGAATTTCATTAGATATGCTGTCTAATGAAGGGAATTTGATAAATTGATTTGGTAAATAATGTAGATTAATACTTAACTAGAATTGTTTGTATATGATAAGGTCAATGATATCTTTAAACATCAGGAATAAGACTCTCTCAATATGCCACACGAAAAACCGTAATACCATCTATCCCACCAGATGGCACTGATGCGATTTCATCGAACTCATAAAGAGCATAACAGCAAAATTAACTTTTCTAATAAATGCTTCGCTTTTTATCCAAATATGTTGACAATAACTGATATGCGATATTGATGGAAACATTTGAATTTGTGAAAGATCATCTCGCCTCTGAGGTGTTCATTGAAAAATTTTCCAGTTTTGGGTACTTATACTGATAAAATGGTTACAATCATAGGTGTTTTTCCGAAAGAGAGGAACATAAACAAGTGCCTTATTTTGATTTTATCTTAAACATTTGAAATTTCAAAATGTTTTTTCTCATAGCATATTACTGGTTATTTTTCATAGAGAATCATGTCCTAGTTGACAGCAGCGCCATCTACATTACTCGATTGCCACGGATGCATTGCAGCCTTCTCAGTGTGTTTGCCACCCAAAACGAGGCTATCAATACAGAATCACATCAAATGAATAAGCTGATAGCTATCATTTGCCATTAATTGTGAAAACAATTGTTTCTAAGTACTTTCTCTTATTTCAGCTACAGCACACAAGGACTACCAGCCAAAATGTCGTCTACGCTTCCATAGTTTACATCGACCATCAAGACGTAATCGTCCGAGGTCACGGTGCTCTCCTGAAAATGCTTCCATTCTTGATGATCTTTATTCAGGCCAAGCTAAGGTTAGTAACCTGAATTTCATGCAGAATTTTAATATGTTTTCAAACATCTTGCTGGAATACGCCGTACCTGTAAAATAAATGAACCGATATATGCCAAGTTACAATTCTCTTTGGGTAGGCATATGCACCATCATTTGGGTGATCTTGTAGCCAACCTTAACAATTGCAGAAAGCAGCCTTCCTTGTCAACATGGAGAAATGTGTAGAACAAATCATACATCTCCCACAATAAAGATTTGGATTTCATAATCATTCCGGTGGTAAACTAATATATGATAACTTAGTTCTTTGCAACACAGAATTTTGAATTTAGTTTTCTGGAAGCAGCCTCATATGGCCTAATTGCTGTCACCCCATTTATATATTTCTGTGCACACTCTAGTGGCAAGAGTTGCCATGGCCACTTTTTCGAAATATTTTCTCTGAAAGAATGGGATTTTTGGAAAAATTAAAGATTAAATCTCTGCAGATCTCATATGGCTGCTTTAGTTTCATTATTCATCCTACGGCCGTGATGTATTGGTTCTCATATTTTAAAATCAATCATCTTATTACAGCTTTTCCATTTTTGTCATTCATTTGATTCCATATTTCTCTGGTATATTGTCATAGTTCATAGAACAATCATGCTATTATTCTGAATATGAGGCAAAAGAAAAATTGAAACAAAGACTAGAAAGAAACCGGAGGCTTCCGTCATGGAAATCCATATGAATCGATTTGACGATGTATAACCCATTTCAGCTAGGTATTGGTTCGGTTTTTCTTGAAGGCTTTTTTGTTTGAAAGCATATCATATATAGGAAGAAACTGGAGGCTTCCGTCAAGGAAATCCATATGAATCAATTTGATGATACATAACCCATTTTCAGCTAGGTATTGGTTTGGCTTTTTTGTTTGAAAGTATATCATATATCAAGTACAGTGTATTGGGCGGTTTCACAATTTCCACGCCCGTTCAGAACATAAATGGACAAATCATCGATTACGTATTGAAGAAACGGAAGGTCGTCCTTATCAGATTCTATACGAAACCCATCGGGATACTACTATTGGCAGAAATTACTTCCTGCAGTGGAAATTAACTATGATTTACCGGAGAAGGAAACGGTTCGCATCAGGTGGAGACAAATAATCTAGAGACTTGTAACGATGCTGCTATGGCTTTTATGTCATGTAAAAAGTACACACTTGCTTTAGAATTACTCTATGATTTTGTGGACCGGAGCTTAAAAAAAGGGAATTTATACAGATGTCTCATGTTCAAAATGATTCTGTATGATTTTTTTTAATGACGTTTTAGAGCTATTGGATAATTTTTTTCAAATTTGAAAGAAATAGGATTTAATGTAGATGTCTGGTGTAGAAGTAGGCTTCTTTATGAGAGTTTCTGAGTATGTGATTGATTTACCAACCAAAAAACTCATTTATATCATGGTTAATGTGTCATTGCTCTCATCTCCTGGCAAATTTGTCCTGTGGTAGCCACTCAGATAGCAATTGCTTCCAAAAACCATCAAATTTATTCGTTTCCATGGCTACATTGATTGGCCTTCATTTGTTTAGTTGCCGTATTGGCTGCTGTCAGGACCCTGCAATTCTCTGATCCCAAATGGTGCCCTTAAATTTGCTCCCGGCGTTATGACCTCATCTTGGCTCTGCGTTGCATGAAATGAATCACTGCACAGAACTGAACCTGGTTGATATTTTCCTCGCCAAAGGGCAAGATCTGCAAAGTGTCTGAGGTGTCAGTGAAATGAATCATACGTCATTTTAAAATCCTAGAAGGAAGACTTAAGAAATCTAGATGCAAGAGTCTTACTGCAAACTACACCCATCATAAAGTGCCAACTGACTCAAGCGAACCTTAGAACCTTAAAATATATGCGCAATGAACCTAAAGAACAAGAAACCCCATCTTTTGTTGGTGAGAGAGCTTGAGTCAAATGTACAATTTGTGATCTTCTCCCAATATAAAGATGTTGGTAATGGCATTCATCCTGTGAGACTTCTTAAATTTCTGGAACATGCATTTGTTGAAAGCACTTTCAAAGTGATCGATACAAAAAAGGCGGACTCCGTACCTAATGCATGTGTCATGATTTTATTTGTTTCAATCAATATAAACGTGTTTTCCATTATTGATGGTTGGTAAAAGTTGTTATGTATGGATGGACTGAACACTCACTAAAATGATTGGAGACTATAATCAAATAAAGATTATTTCGTGCATTCACCACCCCTACGGAAAGTGTGTTATAAAATGGAATAGTATCATCGGAATAATGTATCTGATATTAACAATGCTTGTTCGACATATGTTATCCAATGAAATTGATAATTGTTAAATGTTTTTGATAATGTATCCCAATCAACCAGGGGTGTGGTTCTTCCTTGAAAAAAGGCTTTTTTTTACCTCAAATGTATCTTTCAAAGGCTATGCTATGTCTGTACAAAATTCTGTTATTTATTTTTTGCCATCAGGTCAGCAAATGAAAGACTCTTGACAACGTACTTCAGTCAATCAGTAAATCATGTTAGCTTTGCGAGTGGTTCTCGGTATTTCCCTTGACTCCACTGCAACGATGGACTTCAGGTAGCAGTTTAGCTGATTCACTA
>JAYMFW010174695.1:4842-16236 GCA_036785005.1 Tubulanus punctatus
ATATGACGACGGTATAGCAATCGCTACAAAAAGCCGTTAAAAATATTATCCGACTAACGTCAAAATGCGGTGGTAATAGAAGCCATTGAAATTGGTGCAAAAATTACCTGTTCCAAAAAATGAGATCCCGTTTCAGCGAGCCTATCTGCCGCAATAAACCTGATGATACGCGTAACGCGATCAAATAAAAAAGAAGCTCAAAAACGAGCATCTGAATTCTTTCATTGCTGCTATCTAGGTACTTTTTTGTTCTTTTTTTTCATGCAATCCCGTCTTCAAGAAATTACGGAGCCGCGGAGGGGACATTAAAGTGAAAAAAATTTTATTTTGTTCTCACGAAATGATTATATATTTTTTCACTATGTCCCCTCCAGGGGCTCCGTAAGAAATTTATCCGCCAAGAAACTAATTTTTAGATTTAAGTTGTGGATCTTAGAGCTTTGTATATACTGTATTTACAAAGCTAAATTTGGATTGGGAAATTTTTGCATATATTCTAATCATTGTAAATATTTCATATTCTTTAAGTTTGCTTTTGTTTTTTTATCTGTGTTGCTAATTTTATTACCTTTTTGTCTCGATACGCCCTGTTACTGCTTGTCACCTTGTTTTAATTTCAATGTCAGTGTGGCTACCTGTCCTGTATCTGTACATGTATATAAGTAGTTTGTGTGTCAGAATAAAAGTAATATCCAGTTTTTGTTCTCCAAACTGGAGCATTCGTTGTTTAGACAGGATCTTAATCCAAAAGAACCAAGAAGAAAATAATTTAAAAAATAATAGCCATGGTTTTTTACACTTTCATCCTGCCTTTACCTACTGAACTTTGATTATTATAGTTCTCTGGTAGGATTTCCGAATCCTCCGTTTTTTTCACATAATGGTTTTTGTTGTGGGAATATGATAAGGCAATTAGAGTATAGGCAATTGTCAAACATCCCACGATGTAGATTTGGTTAAAATATCAATCTTTTTTATTCGCCACAACGTTTCGGCAGTAAACTCACTGCCATCATTAGGTCGAATGAGAAACATGACGAGACAATTCATCGTAACATCTTAACATTTGTACAAAAACAAGGACAAGGTTATCTAATATGAATAAACGTGAGAGGATGACTATAGCAGATATCAAAAACACTTGAAAATGTTGAATACAAGATCATAGAAATAACCGTAAATTAAACAATAGTAAACTACAGATTTCAGTCAAGGAAATGGTAAACAATTAAACAATAGGCATTTTATAACAGTAATGAATATCGGAGATATCAGTAGATAAATTAGTTCTCTGTATCACTGTGGGAATTATCACCAGTAATAATGGTTATTTGCAACCTAGTCGTAATGTTTCTTTTTGTTCGATATCTGAAATACCCACCGGATTTTAAATGTTTAACGCCCATAGTCGAAAAATGAATCGTTCTATCCACGATATTGATACCGCCGTGTTGCAATCTCTAATTTGAGACCCGGAAATACCAATCACATACCGATAACATTACAGACTATTATCGATTTATCGATTGATTCCTGTTACCTACGGGAGAAACTTCGGATCGATTCACTTCCGGTGTTTTGTAACGCTATGACTACACAAGCGAAACGTCGGCGAATCGACGTTTCATTTTGCGATATCTTTTACCGCGACCGAACGATATTTTTACCGACGTATACATAGTCGGAGCAAATATTGACAAAAATATTGACTGAACTATCGGTATAAGCTTGCCGAATCGATCCGCCATGTTTTAAAATGGCCTAGTTTCCGGAATGAATTGATTCGCGACGGCACGCGACGGATAAAAGCCATTTTCGGATTATTTCATCTCCTCTTCGCTGAAATCTACGGGATTTGATTAACGCTTATCGCGGAAAAACGAATTTTACTGACATACGACATCATCGCCTAAAATGTCAAATAGATGGAAGTAATACGCAAATGAGTCCCATTTACTAAATGTGCATATTGGACAGGAAACGTTACCCGATACTAGATGCAGACGAATAGGTCGTCCTGCTTCCATTGATTTAAGTAATGGTACTTTGGCAAGCGAGTAATACACTAATTGATATGTGGCATTTGACGATAGATCCCTGGATGTCTGATATCTTACATTGCTGGCTTAACCCCTATACTTAACCCCTTTACACTTAAGTATTGCCTAGCGTCATTAAAAAAGGGGCTTAATGGGGTACGGTCCCGGATTCCGAACCTTCAAAAACAGCTTCCCCGTTTTCCCAGCCCTAAAAATCAACTTGCAAATCTCGTGTTGCAAGCCCTTTTATCCCCTCTTGTAAATGATTTATATTGATAATATTACGTTTTTTTTACACTAAAATTGAGGTTTTCGGCAAATAGAACCCCATAATTCTGGTGTTGCCTTCATTCTTGTTGCACATAATCACCGGATATTCTATTTTGAGGCTGTGATGAATCAAAAACTTTATTAAAAATTCACTAAAGATTTTGTTACATTCTAACACAATTGATACTGTATACGATTTTATAATGATATCATCATTCATTATATCAAAGGGTCACTTCCGATAAGAGGGTCACTCATTCTTTACGCACGCATGGTGTGGGAGGGTTAGGGAATATACTTAAGTATATAGGGGAGACAGGGCCCTTAACCAGTGGGTACCCCCCCCCCCCCACGAGAAATTCTGCGATGTTAAAAAGAGGGATATTAGTTTTTTGCTTCTTCGGACGTAAATCAGTTTTTTTAGGAAGTTTTCTTTATGCATTGGGCTATTGTCTTGATATTTGGTAATAATCAGCTATTTCGACCAGTTTTTAATGAAGTTTTCTACATGCATTGAACTGTAATTTATTGGTATTGATTATCTAGGTCAATCTACCCAAATGGTAAACGATAAGTCCATACTTAAGTGTATAGGGGAGACAGCCCCTTAGCCAGTGGGTACAGAGTTCACCCCCCCCCCCACGAGAAGAAGTTCCGCGATGCTAAAAAAGAGGGATATTAGTTTTTTGCTTCTTCGGACGGAAATCAGTTTATGAGGAAGTTTTCGTTATGCATTGAGCTATTGTCTTGATATTTGGTAACAATCAGCTATTTCGACCATTTTTCGAGGAAGTTTTTGACATGGGTTGAACTTCATTATACTGGTATTGATTATGTAGGTCAATCTACCCAAAGGCTATCTGCCCAACAAGAGTTGGGTTCGCCAAAGGAGCACTCTCTTTTTTTCGTGTGCGCCAGTCATCATACAACCACTAGAATAAAATAATTTTGTAGAATCTGGCCAGAAGTTTGCAAAGTCCTGACGTATAAGAAAAAGTTATCATGAGTTGCCACCGTGTTAAATATATTTTTCATTTTTACACCTCAGCCACACGAAGCGGACACGGCGCGGACGTGTATTGTAAAAGGCGTGATTGATATCGCACGTAATCAATGGCATGACGTCACCATCCTGCTCCTCCGCGCAATTTATCAACATTCGATGTACCGGTACATGAATAAACCTTCGGTATTCTGATTTACGATAGCCATGATCGTATATAAATCAACCACACAAAAACAAATCTGACCCGATCTTGCAAAGTGAAGATTTCCATCTATTCTATTTCTTACAATAGAACGCACTATAAAAGTTCGAAGTTCAAAGTACAAACATTTTTCGCATTAGTGTGAAATGATGCTCTACTGCAATCGTGTCTCTTTAAAAGTTCCAAAAAAATTATGCCCCTTCGTGGTATGTCCCTTTTTACCGATTATCAAAGAATCAAATCATGCCAATTAGTAAATCACTATTCCGTCCATTTTTCGTTTCCTTGACCTTCTCATTGTTCAAATAATACTCGTTTGGCACTAAGAAGACCTAGAAAAACATAGAAAAAGCAATGCCTGATATTTCTTTCTTGATCGTACTCATATTTCCCGCTGGGTAAGAAAGATTTGACCTTTTCGTTTTGATTAAAAAGCATCCGATTTATTTTTTGACGCAACCAATCTATCACAGCATCGTTTTTTACTGCGTGCCCTTTCGTCATCTGACCCTTGATGCGGACAGCTTCGGTACAAATGCTAATAACAGCGTTCCGACTGGCACGTGATGTGTTGCTTAATCCGTGACAATATACACGATAATAGAGTACTAAGTAACCATTAGGTATCTCCAGCGTCGACTAATTGTAAAACTAAAACTTCCTAATGGGAATAAGCATACGTTAAACCATCAGATGGCGCTAGTGTACCATTTGGTCAGAATCTCTATGAAATGTATTGTCCACTGCAGCTTTTTTTGCCTATAAGTTCTCATCAGAACAAAATTCCAGTACAATGCAATAAGGAAAGCATCTAGAATTTCTAGCTGTGCAAGATATTATGAAATTCAGCCTAATGCAACCAACCGTTTTGGAAAATGAGCAAGAATAATATAGCATTAATCTAAAACCAAGTTTTGTTAATTTTTCAGATGATTGAAGCCCAAATGAAGTATATAAAATCATTTACCAACAAATTACAACATTTTTTTTCTAAAAAAACGGCAATCCCGTGTCACGTAACAGCCTCTTTACCCCCCTCATTTTTGGTAAAAATTTAGCAGTAAGAGTGACCACATCATAATCGGCGGCGATTTTTACAAAATAAACACACACATTTTGTTTATTTCATGGAAACGCTTTGAAACATTGTCGCAATGGATGGAATGTCGTTAAAATACGTATTTGGATATAGGGTAGCCTATTCAATCGAAATATGATAAAACTAATATTTGTGCTAATTAGTACACCCTCTATCTTTTGACTTTTCAGCTTTATTATACCCGCAACGTAGTGAGGGGGGTATTACTGCAGTCAGTTTATCCGTCCGTTTGTCCGTCTGTCCACCCGTGTAGTTAATCTTGCGCATTCAACTCCTACTAGGTCTTTTGTTGTTTATTCGTGAAACTTGGTACAACGGTATGGTATGCAGTTGTGCACCTGAGATTAACCCTACCAAAAAAATTTAAGTTGGCGGACTGGCAGCTATTTCGGCATTTTACATGTGGTGAATCTTGCTCATTCAACTCCTCCTTGGTAAATTGTTGTAAATTTGCGAAACTTCGTAAAACTAACTATCCAGAGTATGTTTCGTAGTTGTGTACAAAAATGGCCGACTGCCCGCCATTTTGTAGCTATTGCGGGGGTATTTAATTCTGCTTACTGCTGACAGTTCTAGTTTGGGACTATTTACGAAATAAAAGCAAACAAATTAGGAAATTATCTCTGCCGAATGTTTCTTTTTATTCTCATTAAACTAACCCAATCGTCAATCATAATTTCGACAAAGCGATGGAAAATCGCTGATATCAACGCCGTCGACGGGATAAAAACGCTTCCGAGACGACAATAATGAAATTGCGTCAGAAATTGCAACTGACATCACTTAGTTCCCAATCGACAAACGATGTGCCTTCAACAAATCGACCGATAAATGGAAGATAATAGAATGACATACAAAAGTTATGACCACCACCAAAATATGATTAGGCACAGTGAAGATAGGCTATACCGTTTTTTATTCTCATTTATTGTTCTCTTGAGCATCGTCGGGGCCTTTAGACTAACTATCCCAACTGTATTAATCTATTTCGTCCGTTTTATCATTTGTGATCCATTACCGAGTAAACAAAATTAAGCATTAAAAATCCTGAATTATTTCCATTATCGGAAAATTCAAAATAGAAAATCAGAAGCTCATCGGATCGGCTCTTTGATAAACGTGCCACCACAAGTGCGCGTTTTAACGAGACACTTACGAGGGTTCAATCCACTTCAAAGTTTTCTTGATGAACTTAGCAATAATCAAGCCGTATAAAAGTAGATAGATTAAATGGATAGAAATTGGTTTTCACACCGAAATACTTAATTTACAGTGATTATCAAAAAATATAGCTGCAAAGCAGCGATAACGTACATATCGTGTTCAACATTCATCGGGTTATACGTCAAAATTCATGAAAAATATACCAGACCATTAACCTTTAACGACTACCCATTTATATCCCTGAAATCTAGCCTAGTAATTTTTTTCTAAATTGAGCCAATTTTCGTGTATTTTCGTGCATAGATCGTGATCGTTTCTGCAGCGTACATCACGGAATGGCTACCGCTCTTTCTCTGTCAGATATTATTCCAGTACCGTGATTTAGTGTGTACCACCATGCGCGGATCGATTCCACGCTAAGGCATTTTGACGTCGAATCAAATTCATTAACTTCTAATTGACATTTAACGTCATAGTCATCGCCGATGTCTGATTATAATCGCATCTAAACGCGCTTTTGAAAATATACACAAGCAAAGCTAGAAAACACGAGCGCTCTTCAAAATAATTGTCGACATGATTCAGTTTCAAGCGTTTTGTTTCTCCGGTGTTCTCTGAATTTAAGTTCGACCATCAGGGGCGGATCTAGAGGGAAAATTGACAATGTCACTGACCAAAAAAGGCAAAATTGGATGAAAAAGAGCACTTCAATGATGTCGCTCTGGTCAAGAAATATATAGTGAAAATGGTGAGATGTGCCACTTATTCATGTACAAAATTTAGAGGTTTTGCTAGTCATACGAGAGGTTTGCAGTTCGATTCCCGTGTGGATACAGTGTGTGGGGAAACACTTTCAAAGGCCTCCCCTCCGTCCTGAAAATCCAACAGGGTTACACTGAGACGTTATATGCTACTACGCTGAAATGTTAAAAAAAAACTTTTATATTAAGGCCTTGAGCAAAAACAAGGTAATAAGTATGTAGAAAATTCATTAATGTCCACTACGTCACTTTCTCCTGCTTCAAATTCTAACAATTCTCAGTCAAGTGGACAGATGACGTCTGTGTCTGCGATTTTTATATATTATTCTCCTCTTTCTGAACTATAATCTCAACTACCGCTGATATGTGGTGACGGTCAGAACTGCATTTTCACGGACCAACACATAGCGCTGCGTTGTGTAAAAACCTTACTAGACGTATAGAAATCGGAGAAAATAACGATCACTTGAAACATGTGGGAAATTCTTAGAAACTCTTAAATTATTCTTTCCCGGTCGATCATTTACGAAAGGACACAGAAAAGGTTGGACCTTCTCGTGTACGATTTATCATAGATTGGACTCGTGCACCAGTGGCCTGTTTCCTTTAAATAAGTGAACTTGACCTTTTGCTGGATCGATTTCGGCTGAGGTATATTCAATGCGGCGGCGAGTCATCGAGAAGAAAGTCTAGAAGGACATCGTCGTGTTACAGAGACGCAGAAAATCCAGGCATGATATGGAGAACGAGAAAATAACACGCATGCGACCGTTGACAGACGATGAAGCGAAATACTCTGTAATATCCATTTAGTTAAGTGCTCTGCGAATTCCCGGTCGCCGACACGCACGTCTGTTGGATGTAGTCTGTGCAAACTTCTTTCAGGCGTTCCAAAATGGTGCGCCGGCTAAAAGCCGACACGCTGTTTGCCTTTTGTTTCCTCGAAAATGGACAAAGAAAAGTATTCGACGTTTTTCGATGAATCGAAGTGTCATAAAAGTGTACCCTAAATCACGAATTGTATTTACACAAAAGAGATGGCTGGAGTTCGGAAATATTGAGTGGAAAATTTAAATTTCCAAAATCCATTACGAAACGCGTTTTATGTTTTTAAGGACTGTGCAGGGATGACGTGAAACATTTTCGATGGTAGTGTAGTAGTTCTCCTGAAAAAGTCGGTCTTTTTTCGTGTGACATTTCTATTGATAGTCAAAACATGAATGCATGCCACTGTGTTAGCAACAAGTCTTTTACAAGGTATTTTCCAAATGATTTTATCCCGAAATTTCATCTTTCATACCTCCACCCATTTATTTGTAAAATCAATTCACAATGAAAAATTGCTGTTTTTTATGTCACTCAATCGTTTTTACTTTTGAAACAATCCATTTACATGTATCTGGTACATGGCATTAATGTCACCGAGTGTCTGTATGATTCCGGGTGATTTTTATTCTTTTAGAAATGACGTGTGAATAATGTGATTTGGCAATCGTGCCTCAGATCAAGCAGATCATTTTAGTATCCCGTTAAAACTACCGAAGATGAATAAAATATTGATTCGATTTTCTTCGCATAGATCACTGTAACTTGGTAGAGAAAAGATCATTCAGAAATCAAAGCTACGGAAAACGCGTAATTCTTTACGAACTTAAACCAACGCTAGCTTCATTCTAGCTAGCTAGACAGCCAGAATAGTGCAGCAGATAATATGGGTGCAGTATGTATGGTTGAAAAGTGGAAGGATATTCAAAATTAATATTGATAAAGAAAGGGATATTTGTTAAGTTCGAGGAATTTTTATCGAATTTTCGATTGTTTGTAACGTGGAATGAATAAATTCCACGAATTTTGAACAGTTATCATTATCCCATGCGTATTGTTTGATTCAAAACAAAAAACCTCCACCCTCCCACAATATATCTAACTTTCGGTCGAGAAAATCGAAAGTATACCCACGAGGCAACAAAAGTTGTTAGCCTATGCCGGTGTGAATATCAGATTTTGTTTAATGTCCAACTCATTGAGATTTGCGTGATGATTATTTATTTCGTCTTTTTGAAATTTGAATTGACAAGGGAGAATTCCAGCTACCCACGAGTCGTTTCCTGGAATTGTCTGCCGAAGTAAACAGGATAACCTTTAGAAGTATCTTCAGCTTCGAAGACAGAGAAAAATATTTACTTGCTGTCGTTTTGTTCGTTTCAAATAGGAATTGATTTGGATATACGGAGTAACAGTATGTCTCAAAAAAGTGTTCCTCCTGAATTGAAGTATTGTTTCAATGTGAAGAAAAACGTAACTTTTGCAACAAAATGTGGTTTTATTATATAATTAGGATGTTTAATTAGAATTACCAAAGTTTGGGGTGAGAGTTGTCACAGGTGACTAATTTATAGCATATTTTTCCATGCTTAGTGAATTTTCCTATTTTGCCAAACTTACCAATCCATTGAAATATCTAAAATACGACATATTGAATGAAATTAACAATTAATACGTTTGTCATCAATCAATGAAAATAGGTTTTAATTTGAGACAACAATGAGACGATTATTTGAGACTAGAATTTATTAATGTTCTGAGTTAGTTCCTCACAAAGCTATGTGAATGAAATGGTCTGTTTAGCAAAATAGGGAAATTCACTAAGCATTAAATGTATGCTATAAATCAGTCACCCCTGACAAATCACACCCCAAACCTTGGTCATGCTTAGTACACATCTTAATTATCAAATAAAACCACATTTTGTTGCAATAATCAAGCTTTTTCATTTTGAAATGATACTTTAACTCAAGAGGTGGAACACTTTTTTAAGACACTCTGTATACATGTGTATACATGTATACATCGTTTACTTCAAGCGGGATCCAATGACTAATCGCCGCAAGCAGGCATAAATCACGTACATCACTTAGATATTCCAAGATATATCTTTCTCTGCAGACTTTTTATCCATTCCTCAGCAGAAATGTAATATGATGTCAAACATTCATTGAATATTCGGAGATTCCATCCCAATCGTTAGTTAATTTTTTCAATTTAGTGTCATGTTGCCTGATATTTTTAATGAAATGCGTTTGTTAGTAACAATTTAATTTTTCAATATCGCACATGGAGATGATCGACAGACTGAGACGTTTTTAAATATGACAAATAAGTACCGGGAAAAGAAAGTCTACTTCAGTTTTAAATGTGAATCACACGAGGAACAAATTCTTCGGGATACTTGTGAATTTTTGCGCTGATGTTGCTGATTCATTGGATATCTTCAAGGGCGGACCTAGGATTTCTGAAGCGGGGGGTCAGAATGTCAATTTTGCTTTGTTCTCGAAAAAACAAAGCAATTTCTGAGCATCTGGTACAATTTCAGGTAAAAAAATTAACTTGTTGCACCGTCAATTACACATATTCGTACAGAGAAATTTTTGGAAATTTTCAGAATTTCAAAACAGGGATGGTGTCCTCGTAGCTATCGTTAAATCCGGATTTAACGATATCGCTATAGGTCGACCAAACGATCCGATCACCGAGAAAATTTGACGATCGGCGACAAATCCATCGGCGATCGCATTCGACGTGAGCGCACCTACGATGAATTATCGGCGATCGGATCGTACAAATAGAAATGTTTCTATTTTCTACGATCGGTCGTAGGCATCGTAGCCGTCATAGCCAATCAGCAAAGAGCTCTCTATCACATGGTTTGTTATCCAGCAAAATGGTGACGATTGATAAAGCGTGACCTCACTATTCTGCAGTGTACGGCGATCGCGTCGTTGATGACATGAGTGTATTTACAATCGGATCTGCGTCGTTCAAGGCGGATCGGCGACACTGTGGATATCGCACGACGAGTCGACATGAGTTCGACTACGATACAATCGCCGACAATTTCGTTGCATCGTAGTGCGACCTGAGTTAAGCTTTTATGCTGCAGACAAAAGCGAACGCAAATGCGACCACGAACGCGAACGAGGCGTTCACATTGGATTGCATAACTTCATTTTGAATGAGGTTGTTTATGTTGACTACGACTGCGAACGTGGCTGGAATTTTGTTCTCGCGAAAAGCCGTGCTAAATGCCCCCAGAGCGAATTTTTGGTAAAATGCAGCGCGGAATTTTTCCAATTCAATTCAATTTTATTTTCATAAAAAAGCACATTAAAATATGATACAGAAAAGGAACACAAATTATAAAAGGAAAATGGTGAAAAGAAATATAAAAGGGTTTTTTATGATGGGCCATGCAGAGCCTTTAAGGCCGCTAACGCAAGACTAAATAGCTAATCTTGCAAATCCGAAATAAACTAATTATCTATGACCAGGGGCACAGTAGGCCTAGTCCGGCTACCATGGCTACGACCTTGTCCAGACTACAACATTCCGCGGTGAATACCGCGTTATGTGAAAACGGTGATTCACGCGAAAAGTCGCGTGGCGCGTTCGCTTCGTTTTTGTGTGCAGCATAAAACGGCCTTAAGAGCGGCATGAGTATTTTTGTTTATTTTAAAAAAACTTATCATTTCATTTCGAATCTCAGACTCCGACGCGATATACAGGAAAAAGTTGATCGAGTAATTACTAACGTACAAAACCGTGAATATCTCGTCTAAGAAGTCCAGGGTTCGGCTCTTGAATCTCACGCCGATTATCTGCACCATCCAATGCGGTAAGGTCAAAACTAAAAACGACGTGGTCAAAATAAACATCATTAAAGTCACGCGATAGCTGTCGTTTTTCCGTTTATCGGACTTTTCAGTGGAATCCAATTTTATTCCTAGTTGCTGACAGGTTTTTATCGAAATGATAGAGTTTAAGCCGATTATTACTACGGACGGTATATAAATAGA
>JAYMFW010175027.1:0-13510 GCA_036785005.1 Tubulanus punctatus
TATTTCAACCGGTGTGCATCATAGTAATACATGATATACATGTATTACATCGTTGGATAGATAGATGAAGATGAAATTGAAGAAGAAACGACAAATAATGAGGAGTAAAATCCCCACGATAAAATTCTGAATTTAGAAATTATTCTAAGATTTTAACCAATTGAGTTACAACATTTTGGGAGTGAATTTACTGCCATCCCCAGGTGAAAATTAGTAAGGTGAAATAAAGGAAATCTTCACAGAATATTTTCTAAATTCAGAATTGTTATTGAAGGTATTGACACCAGATGTACGTGGTATTCAAAACCAAACAGCAAAGGTGAAACAGACAAATTATGTGATAATAACCGTGCTCAGAAACTTGTTAAAATATGCTCTATCTTGAAATTTGATAAGAATAAAAATGTGTTTGAGGCTACGAAAATACTCTTGCCTGTGGATAACTAAACCTACTCTAGAAGGTAATCAACTGCACAAAATTCAGCTGCGAAGATGTGATATGTTAATCTTTCAACTTGAGATTCTGAATTCACACAAGCGCCACCTTTGAATGAATTCTCGACAATTTTATCCAATCTAACATCATGGAATGCTTAAAAATTACCAGCACCAATATTCTACAATCAACAATCGTTTTTATATTAAATACATAGCGATACAATTTATAACATTCCTATTCTCTCTACAATGAGAAATATATCTGCACCAAGGTAAAGCTATTATGATTATATACAAAATATAAATTGGTATGAATACATATGTGTACTTCAGCACAACAAATGCTTCATTATTTAACAATAGAATATTTACAAAAACCATGTTCCAACTATCAAGGCATGAGTGAAGATTAGGCTGAAAAACAATCACATTCTGACAGTCATTCAAATTTTTGATCAATCAACCTTTCCATTATTTTCATGCATCATCAACTTTAATTCATTTAATCATCTCAGTCAATCATAGGAAATGTTTATAACATTGGCACTTAAGATAAGATGGATAATTTTGGATTCTCAGGTAGTACTAACTTGGGAGTAACCATACCTACTGATTACTCCATGATATTAACTTTATACATTACTATATTGAATTTTGTTGACGTCAATGAATTCTAATCTTAACAATAAGTGCTACAAGTGGAACCTCGCTCCAGGCCAGCCTAGAGTACATTATTTTCCTAAATTTTACAATTGTATTTTCTTGATGCTGGTTATATAAACTAAGGTCAGAAAAATGTTGCTACAACAGATCTCTAAGAAGTGATTCTCAGACAATTCCCTCTAGACTATTCCCCCCATATATCAATTTGAATGTGAGAAAATGTATGAATGCATATCATATTAGTGGAAATTCCAAATGCTTATTCCATAGATATAGGACACCTTATTCCCTGGTTGAATCAATATTAGCTCCACCTTCTAAATGTTGTTAATTCCATAGTATGTTCTGGTGTTCGATTTGACTAATTACTTATTAGTTAAATAAGTAAAATCAAAAACATCAAAGAAATGTCTTACTGACAATAGTTCTAATTGCTTATTCTAAATTACCTAATTTCATCAATTGACGATTTAACTTAATTCTGTTCACTCAGAATAAAAACTGGAAGCTTATATTAAATCTATTCATTTTCCTTTGATTAGATTAATCATTCAATGATCAAAGCTTTATGATTTAGAATAAGAGACTAAATAAAACACCTTTGATCTGTACAACCGGGAGTTGGCTGTCATATATCTACAGAAAATAATTCATTGAAATTATTCCATTATATGATATAAATTTATACTTTTCTCTCACATTCAGATAGATATATGAAATGGGAGGGGGATTGTATCCTGGGGGAATAGTCCAGGGGGATTGTCCTGTTACCCTAAGAAGTACCGTATCTACAATTTCAGGAACCAGCCCCTAGCCTACAAGAAATTACGCTCCCTTCACAGAGTATAATTCGGCCATACATCATATCGACCGATTTTGTAATATATGGAGAAAAGAAACCACTGAGGAGTGTAACAGGAAATAATTTCATTTGGGATATCAAATTAAATTACATTGAATTACATATCACATTAAATCCTGCTTTGCTTGGTATTTAGAAGAAGTATACAATAAGATTTGATATAGCATACTCCATTTTTAACCGATGTTTAAGATTATGCAACATACATATGACCTTAAATCATTGATTTGAAAGACACTACCGACCTTTTTGAGAAATAGATAGTTAAGAATATTGATCTTTTTAATGATTTTGTAAACCTGTTTGATCTTAAACTCATCAAAAACTGTAAATCGGTGGGACAAATAGAGCAATATTTGATCACACAGCCTTCATTGGTCTTGCCATATATATTTTCGATGTAAATGTAATATGATTATAAACTAAAGCTGAATATTGTGAATAACAATGATAAACATTTGATGAGAAGTGAATATATGTACATGAGTCAACATTGGTTCTTGAATATACAACATTGGAGGGCGAAACTAAACCAAATTTTTGAAACTAAGAGTATACAATGTATATTACAAATACACATCACTAAGAGCGATGGGTTTTATGGTGATGATATCTATCATAATGCAAACTGGTAAAATACTTAACATCTATAGAATCTATAGAATCAACATTCTATAATGGTAATTTGAAACTATAATCGATTTCCATTATGGAAAAGATATTAAACTTTAATGAGCTGATCATATCGTTGTCAAGCACGACTGGACATATCGGTGTATTTTCATCAGATGGAAAAATAAATACAATAGATTCTCAATAAGAGGGATCATCATTAAGTTGGTATACAAACTGAAGTGAGGACCGATCTATATGTAGCATACGATTATCATTACATTCATAAGTGTTTCGTTTTTTCACTTTGTCATTTTTGCAACAAAACTGCACACATGAATGCCGCTAGTGCAAAACTCAAGTGACCAAATTCTAAGTACGTTCATAATCGACAGTCACTCACTGATCGGCAAATATTTTTATACTGCTGAAAACCTTTAGTCATTTCGCAAATCTACCAGTAAGTAATTACATTTGATCAATATTTTCTTAGGAACATGTAGTTTTATTAACCATTCATAGAATATATTTATTGCAGTGAATTCAGGCACTGTTGATGAGTCATGAAACCATGATTTTCAGTAATCAGCTCCCAGTCACACTATAAATAAAGGAACTTGATAATTTCTATGAATTAAGTGAAATGACTTAGAGAATTGCTACAAGACATAGAGAATATTTCTTCAACGCTATTCAGGCCTTCACTTAAACTCGACACATCACAGCATTGAACATGATATATCCCTCAATGATTTTTCTATCAGAACATTCGTGGGTTCAGTTTGATAAACCAACCACGTAATACCAAGGTAAAAACCTTGTAAACTAAGTATCTAATGGGGATGATAAGACAACGAGTAGGTTCCATCTGCCCTTCAATGATTTCTATGGAAACAATGTTTGTCTGTTGATATAAATAAATAAATGAAACTCGTTTTACGGAGTGGAGATTTGCGATGTCACCGATCTAGTTTCAGAATTTACGTTTTAGACGTTTGTTTTCTTCACGTAGTTGATGCAACTCTGCTGCTACTTGTTCGTTAATAGAATACTGTCGTAAGAGACCACATATCTCAGCCTGGAAATAAATCAAACAAATATTTTTATCATTATCCTATGTTTACTGCATACCAGTACAGGTTTTATTGTGCTAAATTGGAATATTAACCGTATTGATATAAAACAAATCTTTCCCTGACAATTTTTATGAAAATCAACTCCTATTAGTGGAAAAAAAACAGCTTTGTGGAAGCATGGCTATTGCTACATTATGAACAGGTGGAACTTAAACGATTATTTGGCATTTGAAAACACCAACAGAGCTTTCAGCTTGAAGAATCAATTGCTTAATCCCCCACCCATCTCAGCACATAAAACATCTTATTTGGTATTATTTCGGCATGGCACATTAAGGCAGTCATTCATGCACACAGTACTAACCTGTTGCACCTGAAATTGTCGTAACATTTCCATCTGTAAATGTAACATATCAGATCGCACTTGATCTCTGAAATCTTCCATCACATCTTCTATAGTATTACGAATGAATTCGGTGTGAAACTGATTCGGAGTGTTACCGCTAGAGGGAGCTGCTGCAGCTGCCTCATACGATGCTAACCGAGCTTTGTCAACAATTGTCTGTTCATAATGTTCCGAATGAAATGGATATTGAGGTGGTTTCACAGTAGGTGGACTGTTTGTAGGAGTCTCATTCAATTCAGTCGCCTCTGGCACTACAGGTGTTCCACGATCTTTACCCCTGACAGGGGTCATAGTTCCATTCGAGTCCCGTCGATCTAATGCTTTTCTCGAATGTTCACCGACGGCTGTATTAATGTCGTTCGAATCGTTATTTTTAAATGATGTTGAGGAATGATTCGGTGATCCGTTCGGCAGAGTTTGGTTTACATTACTAGCTTGTTCCAACTGTTTTAATGATTGCACTGAAAAATAATAATGTAGAGTACAATTGAGAAATAAGCTAATTAAGGATTATTCTACTATTAACTCATAGAGAATCAGATTTTTATTGATACCTCATCAAACTCGATCTTACATAATAACGTTGAACAAGCTTGATCTACCGGTATTTACTATCAGTAGCAACTTTATCAAAGGCCTGTTCACAAACTTCGTGATTATTTTTGGACAGAATGCCCTGGACACATTAAGAACTAGTTTATTTTGACAGGAGTTGCCTTGATTACTTACGTCGGGCAGCCACTAATGTGCCGGGAGTAGTTATGGAATTGAGACCACCACCATTAGGCAGACGTCTTGGGGTACTATCACTAGAATCACTGCTGCCATCTACGATCGTTTCAGGACTCGCGCAAACGCTACTCTGAACTGAATATATACTAGCTGCAGTCTGACCTGGTAATGGAGTTACCTGGAAATACATCGGATACAATAAAAAATACTATTAATTACATCAGTTAAAATCAGAATAAATAGCAAATTAGCAACAAGTTAATACATGTATTCGCAAAACCACAGTATATACTGTAGAAGCTACATAAACAAACTACACATATTCTGTAATATGATAAATTATTCAATGGGTCGGTATTTGGGGCCATCCATAAAGTACGTACGCACAAAATAGATAAAATTCAGACCCCCCTCCCCCCCCCTGTACGCATATGGCATAATGCTTTTGATATAGGCTGTACGCTTTTGGCTTGACCCTCTTCCCTTTATGGATGGCCCCTTTACTATAATGATAATCTATTGCAAGAAAATCCCAGAGAAAACAATAGACTGAGTATAAAATGTACAAAAGTAATGAATGATTAAAACCAGCAGGCTGTTTTATTGGTATCTAGTACATAATTTTGCTAGATTGAATTTTGTTAGAACTTACAGATGCATAATCTCGTCGTGTTTCTCCATTCATATAAACATTGGTATCAACAGTAGCAGCTGCACTGACTGATGGCTGATGTGTTTCCGATGTGTTACTGATTGGAGTAAATATCTGTCTAGGGTAGCCAGGTGATTGAGACGTACTGCTTGTATTTGACTGTTGAGAGATATTGCCTCGAATTCCTGTTACATTCCGCCAGTTTTCATTCAATGGTGAAAAAACTCCATCTGACGCTAAAAAAACCAAACACCCTATCGTGATTAACATGCTTTTATTAACAGCTTTCTTAGATTTAACTTGGATTACTTCCACTTTTTGACAATGTGATTTATCTTTTGCAGTAAATAATCAAAAGATTGTAATTCATCATAAGGCCTATAAAAGCTGAATCCGAAGAATGATAAATAACTGATTTTGTTGGTTTCTTAACGACTAGAAATTATGTGTTTGTAATTGATTAATATACGTAAATACATTAATCCTTTTTTTACAGTAGAACGAAGATAAAAACCAATAAATTATTCAAAGAAACAAAGAAATCTATCTAAGTTTTACTCATTGTAGAACACCTCCCTGATGTGCCACACTTGACTTACCCATAGATGAGTTTTTGCTGGCTACAGATGAGACAGAATGTCGTCCTACAACATCAGGTCGATTTTCAGAATTCATATCATGATAGTCATTTTTCATTGGCCCTGAAATAACCAATGTAAACTTCCTAAACTTCCTTCACAAAAAAGTCAATATGTCAGAGAATATGAAAATGTCATCAGACTATACACCAATGAACACAGGAACAATAAATTATACACACATTTCTATGAAATGACACCTGTTTTGATCTAATCCAGAATTATGCGTAACAACAAGTTAAAATACATGATCTTTTAGAAAATTTGACAAAAACCAGATATGTATATTGAATAAAAAAACATCAAAGAACATTACAAGAGACCCCAAAGAAAATTATAAAAGGCTGAATTGGCCCACTTGTTGAATAAATTATCAATATTGGCCTGATAGTGACAGATACATGTTCAACAATTGGGGCCAAAACTTATGGAACTTGAGACATTATTGTATATATATAAATAACTTCAAAAACTTACAAATAACTCAATTCATTATATTATCAAATTTTCCTTGAAAAAGATCTACAATAATTTGCCAAAAATAAAAAACCTTTGGACAATTCCAAAAAAATATCAGTATCAGGCATTAGTTTTATTTTGATGGGTTTTGAACAAAACATGTTTTTCTATAAAGCAAAAATGGGTCAAGAAGTGAATATTTGAATACCTTCAAGGTTACTATTGATGTCTGCATATTTATTGTCAGTCTGCTGATCTTTAACTGATGGAGATGAGGAAGTTGTTGATGAAGCAGTTTTTCGTGATGATCGCGAATCGCTCTGTAAAAACAGCAAATAATTCTTCGAATAAAACAGGTTTCCTACTGATATCAATAGAAATATAAACTGAATACACAATCCAGTGACTGACATACGCTATACAATTGACTGAGTGCGAAAAAACATTCAGCGAAAAAAGAAATGAAATGATATCAATTATATAATTTGACTCGACATATATTCCGTTGATGATAAATATTTGGCGTGATTACCCCATGGTATGTGAAAAAGCTTCTGAAATGAACACATTATAAAAGACCGTAATTCAAATTCGAATGCTTTGATTCGCGAACAAAGCAACCTGCCGCGGACCTTTTTGAAAGCAGTTTACAAGCAAATGAAAAACTATTAGAAAAACGTATAGATACGATTAAGGAGCGAATAAAGAACGAAGAAACTTTGAAAGAAAATGCGTGAATATGATCGAATGTTCAACAAAATATAGAACAACACCAAGGACAGATCCAATTTTGAATTGGTGCATAATGACCATATAACCCTTACTTTAAATCAAAACTTATTCTGAATATTGCACAGTGAAATGCCATTAGGCTCATGAATTCAAGTTTAAGGAAGATCGACCATTTCATATCAATTCATTAATATTGCAAAAAATCTGTCAAAATCAAATGAAAATTTTCTCATCTAAACCAATAGTTCTTTATATCAGTGTTTCTTCTACTGATGTCTGCTTTTTTAGATGCGATTCAAAATAATTGTTTTCACAAATTGGAAATAAATATATATATATATATATATATATCCCCTGCACCAGTTCAGGATCTGTCCAACATGCAATCCACTAAGAACAAACCCTTATTCCGAGTTTTCTATTTGTAGCCTCATTGTTGTTTTTCATCAGTAAGTATCGTTCTTTAAGAGATGGAATTATTTCTGGATCAGATGGCGAAGGATGTTCATCTATCTATTAATAACAAATTATTGATTTATCCTCAACATTACTGTGTTTGTCTATCAAGGGACTTGAAGGGGCTCAATTCAAGCATCAGTATTTAAACACTATGAAGATTCAGGAAAAACGTGGATACACTGTGTATAGATATGATATCAAAAATGGTTCCAATCAGTGATTGTAATTTTTCAACAGAATGTAAATCTATTCAAGTAGATGAGAAAATACTGCATAAAAAATTTGCCAAATCAGTTCATTTTGAGTTGTATAGATTACTTTAAGGGATAAAACAGTCCAATGAACATGTTCTCCTTCATATGTGAAATATATTGTAATAAATATGAAATAATACCAAAGATTTAAAAAATTCAATGTCAAAAAACTGTATTTTATGTCTTTAAAACATGGAGAACTTAACTCTCTATTTCTGGTAGCTCTAGGGACTGCACGCACATGAAACTATTCTGCCATGTCAATGGTCTACCTGTTTGGGCTTTAAAACTTTTGTAATTACCGTAGTCAGTAATGTTTTCATTTGTTACATTTACATGTTACCATTCTCCTTATTTCTCTTTTATTTTTCTGCCAATTATATCCAAATTGAAGTTATCAAAAAACATTTATGTACGTAATTACAGTCGTTATATTGTGTATGAAGAGTATGTAATTTACCTTAGGTGGTTTGAAATTTGATTGAAAGACGAGTTTATTGACTGCCTCTTTATGTGCATTGATTGTAGTGATTGGTTGAGTTCCTTTCCTTAAATCGTAGATAAAAACGCTGCCATGAACTGACCCTGTCGCTAATGTCACCCCATCTTGCATTACATCGATACAGGTTAACCCACTATCAGCGGTGATTGTTTTAACAGCTCTGAAATACAAAATCAATATGGTTGTTAGAACAATAACTTCAAGTTTCAACATGTAGCAGAAGTATCATGAAGACGGTGAAAAGTACAAAAGCTTGAGGAGTGACTAAATGATCGAAACAAACACAATTTTTCTAAAACATTACTAGAAGTAGAAAGTAAAGGAGCGACATAAACATTCCAAACTCAGAAATAACCCGTATAGTATCTTAATAATTTGTCAAAATTCTATCAGTGATTGATATCTATACCAAATGTAACATTATTGAATTTATAAAAGAGAGCTGACAAAGTATGATTATAAATGGTAAAACCTGGACCAAAAGATTTGAAAATCAACTTACGTATTTCCGATGACATCATAACAAACAATTCGTTTATCCAGTCCAACACTCATGAGTAACATTTTATTAATGGGTGAAAATGCCAGTCCCATCGGGCACGCACAATGTTTATCAGTAAATGAATGCATAAGTCGGCGAGTATTAGTATCCCATAAACAAACGGCACCATCTTCTGACACAGAACCGAGTAATGATTTCTTATAGTGACTATACTGCAGCTGAGTTACTGCCTGAAACAAGTAAACAGTGAAAATCAATAATCTAAAAATATTCAACAAAAATATCGTTCACTAAATGTAATTGCCCTCTCAGTTATATATTTTACTTACTCCTTCATTGGGAATACGCATAGGACTACAGCCTTGTGCTGTTACAACACTGTACATGATAATTTCACCGAGAACGGAACCAGACGCGATGTATGTATCATTCCAATTAAACGTTAACGATGATATCGCTCCTTTATGATCCTACAATGTAAATTCATGTACAAATTACATTGTTATATCTTTCTAGTAAAGAACATACATAATTAATTCAAAAAGCTAAAAATACTAATTTTTCACACCTTTTTATATTCAAGGATAAGGGAAGAAAGTTAAGCACATATGAAACTGTTTCGAAACATTTTCTAGTTAAACTTTAAATAAAAGTTTTATTCACATATTGACTGACCATGTACTCATATTTCAAGGAAAATCTACAATGAGACAGGCATTAACCTATGTTTCAAGAACTTTGGTAGATGAGTAGATGAATGCCCTCTAAATCTATTGATTACTAATTTGAAGATACAGAGGGCAACTAACTCCGAAGACAAATGGGTAAACAAATACGACAAACCTTGTACGTCTTCTTTTGTTTCTGAGTTTTCAAATCGAAAACGGTGATAAGTCCATTTTTACCACCACTGAGTAAATACCGTGAATGTGAGTTGAATGCAACGCATGTATGATCAGCCTGAAATTGACAAAACAAGCTACAATACAGAAAGAACAAACAATGATAAAGTGACTGTAATGGGTTGGAATAAATAAAATAGAGTGGAGAGCTAATACACTCACACATTGAGTCCAGTGAGAGGTTTAATCAAACATTGAAATTAATATACACTGCACGGAGATACAAAAATATAGAGGGATCTCAGTTTTGAGAAATTTTACAAGGGCCTATGTATTACAATATGAAGATTGTTTTACATATGTGTAATTTCAAGGAGGTTTCTTACATGCTAAATTGCAGTTGTTTAGTAACGAGATAAATGTTTATATTTACACCTAGAAGGTCTAAAGAAAGCACCAACAGTGGTTTGTGTGCCGTTATTTTTCAATATCTTACTAACACGAATGTATTTCCTCTGCAGGATCATCTGCTTTGAATGTCATGTTTACCATAATTATGTAGCCAGTGTTTGTGTTTCACTGACCTTAGATTACAACCCAGTCAGATTGACTTCAAATGCAATTATATTCACAAAGACTGAAGAAAAACTTTACCAAATAATTACTCAACCGCTTGTAGCTGATTATATTCTTTTCACTTTCAAAACACAATTCCTTACCTTCACATGTAAGTCTTTCATAGAATAAACATCATTCTTGCAGCAAGTTATAGTGATCTTGTCACCTACAGATGATGAAGACGCTAAAAAATTGTCTGATAATTTACACTGAGAGAAATAACGCTATACAGAACAAGGATAGAAAATAAAATACCAGAAATATTAGGAATCTTCAGTGACAAAAAAACAGAAATGAACACACTGATTTAGAGTAAAAATCATTTTCTGCATAAGCCTGGTATAGCTTTCTTTAGGGCAGAATAATCTTTCTAAAATCAGAGGATAAAATGCTAAACACATGTATTTCTAGTCGGCTGTTACTGGCATATGAGACACGGAAAGACAAATTATTCAATTCAATCATTGATAAATAAATAGTTTTATCTGCACGACTAGGGATTCAGAGCAGTGATGGCAAAAACGCTGGAATTTTCAGCATCAATTCAGAAGAAAACTATGAGATGAAAACTATGATGAGGGATATGTACATTTTAAAGGATACTATCATGACTCCAAACTGCACAAGAAACTGGTCCTGAATGTGGATTAAACTGTTTTACCAAATTATAACCATTCGAACAATCCCATATTTTAATATCTTCAGCAACCGTCGCCAAATTTAGTCCAGCGAAGTCAGTTGTCATTTTGATGATTTACAGTGGTAGGTCAAAATCACCTAAAAGCAAACGTAACCTTTCATTAATGGGAATATTTTAACTTTTTTTAACAAGTCTATAGATCAGCCAACATAGCTATTATGTCAACCAAATTGTCATCAGTACTTGTAGCTCGAATTGCTGCTACAAATAACTCAGACAAGAATATGGGCTGTAGCCAAAGGAAGGATTGAAGGCAACCAATTACAAGAGAAATCAAGACAGCAGATTCATTTCACTGTAGGTCTATACAATAATTTTTCCTGCTTTTTGAATTGATGTGAAATGGCTGATGATCTTTTAGTAAAAATATTTCTTTTTATATTTGGCTGCTGCATTGATCACCATCATCATCGGGCTGCAGAGTAGATGAGTCGACAAACATTATTGAGCCAAGCCAAAGAAAGACTTGGATTGGAGCGTCAAAACTGGGCGACAAATGAATAATAATAGGCCTATTATTGTCAATTAATTAAGACAAAAAAGTGAATATGTATTTTTGCAAGCAAGTTCTTCAAGCATTTATATAAATATATGCAGAAAATTTTAGTTAAAAAACCCTTACTAAGACTTCATTGAGTAATTTGAGCTTTTCTCCTCAATTCAATGTTGTTGTGATGAATTGAACTGAATCATGAATGAATTGAATTTGAATTGAAAAAACAGTAAAGAACGAAGACAATTTTTTGAGAATTTCAGGCCATATTCAAACTGTACTTCGTATATGATGGTTGTTTAAACACAAATAAACGTACAAAGAAGCTTTATAGACACATTTAGCTCGCACGTATCCAGCTTTAATTTCACGCAACATGATCTGAAAAGATTTGTTTGCACTCTGTGAAAATTCGTTTTCAATCGAGTCAATTTCTTAACTGTCAGTAGATTGCTGCGCGAGGGACTTATCAAAATGTAAATTCGCTGGCAAAGTTTCATGAAACGTTAATTGAAACAATTTTCTCTCTTAAAGATCAAAAAGTAATAAAATGAATTTTGAATGAATCAAAGTATGAAATTTTGGTATCTATCACATAAAAACAAAATCTATCAATCAAAATAAAATATGATCTATAGAATTTATTCGCCGTTTCAAGCAGGAGTTTGGGTAGGTTTGACCTAAATTGACCTGAATAATGACCTTCCCTTCGCTTCCTGTTGGGTCTCGGTGACACATTTTGTGGAGGCACTGAACTCTTCGAGCCGGTGAACTCTCTGAACTCTGACCAGTTGACCCTAACGCGCCGATTGACAGTCACCTTGTTTTCATCTGGAATACGAATAGGGAAGAAGTAGCGTGTAGTGTACAACATCGAAGTGGCGGCAGCGCATATAGTCTTCCAAAAAGTTCCTGGTGGTTAGTATTATTTCCTGTTGATTGAAGTGCGATTATTTATAATCACTGGCTTTTTTTAGTTAGTTAGTTGTTAGAATATTTCTTTTTTGACTTATCCACTCTTATTTTGTTTTTTTAATTTAACTTATAAGTTATGTGTAAAATTGGTTCAACAGTTTTGTTGTAAAGGACGGTAAGGAATGTATTAATTTGCGTTATAGATTTTTAACCGAACAAAGAGGTCTCTTTTCGACTTCGGCATATCCAGCAAAAAAGATGAGAAAAAGAAATAAGTAGAGTAGTTTTATAGTAATTGTTGGCATTGATGGGAAAGACAACTAAGCCACATTTCACATATTTAAGGCTGACTTATTAGAAGCTGACTTGAAGAATGCCAAATTGTACAAATCGCCCTCTGGTGGCAAACGACTTCGAGAGTACCACAAAAAATGCTTGGTTGATTTGATAATCTACAAATTCTCGGATGGCATGCATGTTTCTTTAGTGGCCCTTTATATAGTGTTTGCTATAGCAGTCAATGAAATTTACTACACATACGGTCTGGTTAGGGGTCAGGTAGCCTAGACCTATATAGCACTGCATTAGCTCGGATTGACTAAAAATAGAACTTGAGCACCACAAGCGATGATGTTTTTCTTGTCGCTGTACAGTGCTATGGATCACATGGAAAGTCGGGGGATGGATCAACAATGCATCCAGGGAAATGCCAGGTGCACTCACCACACATGTCTGATGATGGCATACTGAATGACGTAGTGTTACATCCTCCACACCATAGCCCCTACTCAATGATACAGCATTTCATCCTCTCCCCCATACTCAATGATACAGCATTTCATCCTTGACACCATACTCAATGATACAGCATTTCATCCTCTCCCCCATACTCAATGATACAGCATTTCATCCTCTCCCCCATACTCAATGATACAGCATTTCATCCTTGACACCA
>JAYMFW010175027.1:13610-52750 GCA_036785005.1 Tubulanus punctatus
TCTCCCCCATACTCAATGATACAGCATTTCATCCTCTCCCCCATACTCAATGATACAGCATTTCATCCTTGACACCAACACAATGACAGTGTTGCACCCTCAACACCATAAGCCCTACTGGATGATCATCCTCTACACCATACTCAATGATACAGCATTACATTCTTGACACCATATTCAATGATGTAGCGTTACATTCTCGACACCACACTAAATGACATAGCATTACATCAACGTCACCGCACTCAATGACACATCGTTACACCCACTATGTTACATTATATTGTCGCCATCTACATTCATCATTTTAGGGCTTCTCACCACTCAGTACACAGCCTTCTGGCTCTTGAGTAGTCCTTCATTATACTATCACTGTTACTAAAACATCGATAATTTTGTACATTTTAATTATTATTGCTGCTGTATCAAATTAGCTTTTTTTGTACTCAGTGTAGGGCCTAATGGAAAATAAACATTACATCCTCTACGCTATACTCAATGATGTAGGGTTACATCCTCGACACCATTATCAATGACGTAGCATTACATCTCTAACACCATACTCAGTGACAGTGCGTTACATACTGTGCACCATACTCAATGATGTAGTTACACCCTCCATATACCATACTCAGTGACACAATGTTACATCCTCAACACCAACTCAATGACAAAGCGTTGCATCCTCAACACCATAGGCCCTACTTGATACTCAATGATGTAGTGTTTCATCATCGACACCATACTTAATGACACAGCGTTTCATCCTCCATATACCATACTCAGTGACACAATGTTACATCCTCAACACCAACTCAATGACAAAGGGTTACATCCTCAACACCATAAGCCCTAATGTAGGGTTACACCATCGACACCATACTTAATAATACTGCATTAGAGGATCATTGTCATCCCTGGCGATCCACAGTGTCTGAGGGATGGATCACCTTTGTACAATTTAGCGCTAATTCCCAGGTTTCCGACCCCTTCCCAATGCATTTCATTGACTGGTGGATAAAGGTAGCTGGTAAAGTCTGTCCATACCACAGTGCCAAACTTATTTATAATAGATTCATTAATCTCTGAAACATGTCTAGATATAAAGCGCAGTAAATGATCCAACATCATCTTAAGGGGTCGTTCGGTTCAGAAGAACAATGTCTAGAAATATCGGTTCTTGGATCGTGATTTCTAAAATTGTTTTGGAGAGGTGGAAGCTCATCATCCATAGGCACTCAACTCGGGTCTAGGTGTTTTTTTTCTGTTTTCAATTAATCGTTTTTATTATCTCCTAGAAGGGGGATTTGAATTCCTACAGTATTTTCTTATCAGTTACTTGACACTTATGAATTTGTACAATATCATACACTTTTAGGTCTCAAAAATATATTACAGCTATTCTAGTTGAAACTGACTCTTGTAAGACTGAATGTTAGTCTTCCATTCTCCATGGATTCGTCACACTCATGTTGAAAAGGGGTCATCTCATCATTTCGAAGATCTGTTACTCCCTGATATGAAATGGCTTCTAATGGTTGATGTTACTATTCCGATGACTTTGGAGTAACAAACCATCAACAGACTTGTTAAAGCCATATTTGCTGGTCTTATGATCACAGTTCGATTCCAGGGTGGATACAGTGTGAGGGGTCGCTCCCCGTCCTGAAAATCCAATAGGGTTACACGGAGATGTTAAATGCTACATATATGTAAGTTGTGGAGCGGCTACACAGGTTTTGTTCAAAATTGACTCCAGTGAGACTGACACTGTCATCAGTTTCATAGTTTCTGATAGGTTTTCATGATGTCAATGGTATTAATAGCCAGATGAACTCATTAATTTTTTGGCTTTTTGTGTAAATATGAGCCCCTATTGATTGGTTGCCTGATGTATATTGGGCAACTCACTTTTTGGTGATGTTATTTAGGTTAACACTACATCTTGTTTCTTAGTTTGAATCTTATGATTCTGAGATGATGATACGGTTTGTCTAAAATATGGCCACAATACCACTAATGGACTAAATTTTTATCACGATTGATCATGTTTTTTCAGATACTGGGTATCCCTTGATTCATCTTCTACACAATGCTGAGAGGAGCTTTTTACAGCTAGATGACTTTTGACTTTTCCTATTATACGCACAGCAGCATTCAAAGGTCACGTACATAACTTGCCGTGCTAGTAGGTTGTTGCCATGGCAACATTAGAAGATCCGGATCAGCAGCCAGTTGATGCAGAGGTCGACGAAGTTTCTGCTAAGGTAACTGATGTGAATACTGAAATTTCTAGCCTAATCAAATTTTCATTGATACAATAATTACCATATACAATTTTTTAGTTTGCGTGTATGAATACTATTATGTCATATAATCTGCTTGAATTAATTTTATCAGTTATTTTTGTAGAAAAAGAGCATTTCATTAAAAAAACTTGCAAACTTCAGAAATTCAATTGGTTTTAAGTTATGACAGATGAACGAATGTGGTATTTCTGATGCAGTTAGTGCATAATTTTAAGTTGAACCATGATTACACAAAATGTATTCTAACAATATACCAATTCATCAGTTATTTATTGGATTTTTATGTTGACTGCAATCTCAAACCAGCTGTCAATGTCATAAAATGTATTATCCTACTTTTCATTGACCTTTAGATGGCCTTACTCAGACAGATCTATATTTGACTTTATTCGGCCTGTTTAATTTTATGTATATTTTGACTTATTTCAATATCAGGTTCTATGCAGTGTATTACCACCAATTCAGTCTGAACGGTGGGTACAATTGCTCAAAACTCATACTTGGATTGCTTGAAAAAATACTGATTTCAATGGAATACTTTAACTGGCAAAATTAGGTGGAATAATTCAGAAAACTTTTATCTTATTTAATTCAATCTTCGTTATTTGTCTGCAGGAAATGAAATAGAGACAAAACTGGCCAGACGTATTAATTGGATTATTTTCTGAAACGAAAAAAAAACGTACACAATCATTTTTCTTTGTTCAGGGTTTACGTGACATTTCGCTTTATAAAGGTGATCTAAAAATAATCCTGCAACTTTCAGTGACATTTAATGTAACTGAACTGACTTAAAGGTCAAGATATTGGTATATTTTTTCATTTACGTAGTAAAGTAGGTGTATCTGCCACGCATTGGGTATATAGGTGACCAGTTTCTATAATTTTGATGAGCACATTTAGCATTTTTATCGAATTTGTTATGAAATCATTATGGAGGTTATTTCATTATTCATTATAAGCATGAATTTCTTTGTGGTTGTATTTACAATTTTGGTTTACAAACTATACATATTTAAACCATGAATGACCTGGTAATAGAATTTTTACTACGGTAGTTCAAGACGAAAACTTTATCTTGAAAGTTTAATAGTTTCTTTCATAGCATTAAAGCTAAATACTTATTGGTTTACTCTAAATTATTTGCATTAATTATGCATTAATGATTATGAATCAAAAATGTACGAATGTGAATATTTCTTAAATCAATCAATGAGAGTATTTCCAGAGTATCTGTAGTGTCAATTCAATAATCTTTCTTTTTTACAGGCCCATATTGTGAAAACAGAGATATTGACGTCCGATGGTTCCGATACGCAAGATGGAGGGATAACAACGTGTACTGCTCGAATACAACCTGTTTTAGCTGTCGACGACAATAATATATTTCATTACGTTAACGCAACTTCAAATCCTTGTGCTACGAACGTAATATCATTAGCGGGTGTCCAACAACCAGGACAGAGTACACCACAAACTATAACACTTTCTACAGCCGGTGGATTGACAATACCCGTCTCGCTGACTGCTGCCAGTGGTATGGTAAGTCTCTTTGTGAAATTCAGTAATCATGTGTCAAAGAAGTTTTGGAAAACCTTATGTAACATTGCCTTTTACTGAGTCAACTATCTTGAGGTAGAATGAATAATTCTTTCCTAAGGCACCCTATGGCAATGCCGCACGGCCATACTGGCTCTTTGGGGTGTTTTATTTTCACTATTTACCATTTTATTGTAAATATAAAGATTTCAAAATTGGCTACTGTATCAGAACTTGTATAAGTAAAAATTATTTCAAGAATTTTGGAACAAAGTTAGTGTAATGATTATTACAGGCTGGACAGGTTGGAATAGCTAGTGGTTCGAGCACTGCTGCGCCTCAAGTTGTCATGGCAGCTTTTAATCCTGAATGGGCCAATAAGTTGAAGGTAGGCAAGGTTACTTGCACAACACCGGAATACTGGCTTATATCATACTCAGTGACCTGTAGGATCTTAACAACTAATTGATGTTTTGAGTTTTTCTTGCCAATAAACAAATATCTTAAAATTGTGAATTGTTTTCTGAAAGACTCTCCAATTTATTGCAATAACAGTGATCTGTAAGAAATTAAAAAGATATATTGTTGTCACCTTTTTTTTAGGATGCTCATCTTCAAAATTTTGTTGGTTTTCCAAGTGTTATTCATAAAAGTCCAGATGAGAAAGCATTTGAACCTTGTGTTGTTTGTGGCGACAAGGCATCAGGTAGTTCATTTTATTACCTTTCAGTCTTTTTCAGTTTTCAAAAAAAATAATACGATATCCTACAACTTTTTCAAATGTAATTTCATAGAGTATGTTTTCATCATTTTCTAGGTCGTCATTACGGGGTAATAAGCTGTGAAGGGTGTAAAGGATTTTTCAAACGAAGTATCAGAAAGCAGTTAGGCTATGCTTGTCGAGGAAATCGTGATTGTTTGATAACAAAACATCATCGCAATAGATGTCAGTACTGTAGGTTACAGAGGTGTCTAGCTGTTGGTATGAGATCAGAAGGTAAGTTTTGATATTGATTTTGAGTGACTTTGATGACTTGATTAATCTGATATCGGAATGTAATCAACGTAGACTAAATGCTTGTTTACTTTCTGTTGTATTTCAGCAGTCCAACATGAACGCAAACCAAACGATAAAGCAAACCAGGAGAAACATGACCCAACAGTTGTGTCGTCAACATCAACACAGAGAATTTACATACGCAAAGATATCGGAAGTCCAGCCACAGCATCACCAACTTTTGCCTTCAAGGTAAATACATTTAAACAGATTTGTATGCTTAGTAGTCAGTGCAATGATGCTACACCAGATATTGTATGCACTGTGCAGTGTTCCATGACTATAGAAATTATTCACCTATGGGTTGGTTTTTTGTTGACGGCCATTTTATGGTGAATTTTGACATTGGGGATGGCACATGTATTGTGTCTTACAGTAGACGTGTAGATAATTATCAATCATGTTTTTGCCAACAAAAATGACGCTATCGATGTGGAGAATGGTATCATGGGTATAATCCTTACCTCAACTATCAGTTTCATCACCCCGATATTTTATCATACTGTCAGTTAAATGTCAGTCACATTTGACATTTGGAAATTTGATGACTTGTGACGAACATCCTGTTCAGTCTAATTAATTTTTCCAGGATCAAAAAGGAGAGTCGTTGCTCGCAAATTTACAAGAGAGACTTGTACAGACTGACCAGGGTACAGTAATGTTGGGTTCGGATGCTGAAAACCGAACTGTTACTGCTCCAACTTCTAATACAGGTATAAATTCTCTTACTCAACCACCCTTTAGATTTAAGTGACACGTTCTTTGAATATGCCACTTATCTATTCTTATGGTATTAAAATCTGTCCCAACAATTTTACCCAAGCATCATCCACTACAAGAAGGGTATAACACATTCATATTTAGAATTCAATGTGAAAGAATAGATATATTCTACTTGAGCCGAGGTGAGTGATGCTAAATAACAAAACTGTTGACCTCAAACTGAACATGGCAGAATGGAATGAAATAGGGCGCCACTAGATTATTGAAAATATCAACTTTTTGAAAGAGGGCACAACAATATATTTCTGGCCTGACCTGATACAGGTGACATGGTCTAAATGCATCCATGTTTATGGGTAAAGCTAGGAATACATAGATACGTTTAGTATTCAATTATCGCAACCATTTATCCATAGACAATGGAAGTGGAATATTTATTCTACAGTTTATCAGGTTCGAAGATTGGAGGCTAAACGCATCAATGTGTACCACCTACCTTAATGTTATGAAGATATAGAATTCCATTCCATCATTACGCTTTATTTTCAGATTTGAGTACACTGGCTAACGTGGTGACAACGATGGCACAAATAGATAAATGTGCTGGAGGTGACGGCCAACAGGATCAATCTCCGTCAGACATAAACGGATCTCAAATTGATGAAGACGATGGGACTGAGAGTGTAGCTAAAGCATTCGACACGTTAGCTAGGGCTGCACAGCCTGATAATTCAACCAACTCAAATCTCGTACGTTTATATACAGTACAAGAATTACCACTGATTTTAAGTGAATATGTTATAATGGTTTCTCTGTTGTTTTATAGGAAAACTCAATGGATTCATCCAACAATGATTCCACAATGGAAGCTGAAATGATTATTGATTTTCAAGGTACTATCAAAATTCAAGCAAAATAAAACATGGGCCTTTCTTCAGCGAACATTGATTGACAATGCTATATAAAAACCTCATTCATGAATGGTTACTTTCTTTGTCACCTTTGGACATTAATCAATTCCATGATTCTGGATTTATAACTAAGTGGCCTATTCCTCTTTTACATGAACGGTATGGTATGTTAGAGACCTGATTTGTACAGATATAGAGAAAAAACCACAATCTAAATCTTTTAAGTAAATAAATGTTTATTACGAGGTACAACCTTTTCCACCGTATTCTAACAGTCATCATCAGGTGCTGACCTACAAATTCAATGAAATAGTAAAGATTGAAGAATAAGTAAAACATATGTAATTGAAAGATCAAAGAAAACAAGCACTGATGAATCATATAAACAGACTGTTTTGTACATCTCTGATTTCTCACTTTCAGGGAGTATGTTAGCTGAGCAAAGTCTTCAGTTTAGTTTGAGTGCCCCATCTCCAATGCCTGCATATCTGAACGTACATTATATATGTGAAAGTGCTTCAAGACTATTGTTTCTGTCGCTTCACTGGTCAAGAGCTTTACCCGCGTTTCAGATACTCAAGTAAGATTTATTCAATGTCATATTTCATGTTGAATAGAAAATGTAGCATTCAAAAGTTTTCTTGCAGTTCTATTTCAGATTTATTTTAGCTTGAGGTGTTAATTAATGCAATTGTTTTTCTTCATACAGACAGACAACACAGATTGAGCTAGTGAAGGCTTGTTGGTGTGAATTATTTGTGCTTGGATTGTGTCAATGTTCACAAGTTATGTCTCTGACTACCATTCTGTCAGCTGTTATCAATCACCTACAATCTGCCGTTTCACAAGGTATCTAAATTCATTTTAAATTGTGCCTTCATTGGAAAATTACTAAAATCAGATAAATCTGAATTTATCATGGACACATTATCTGACTAAGGGTCAATATTTTTTATTTTTCCAGGTAAACTTACGGCCGAACGTGTGAAAACAGTGATCGATAACATCATGAGAATACAAGAACTCAGTAACGTGTATCAACGTTTGAAAGTTGATTATTCTGAATATGCTTATCTCAAGTGTTTGGTACTTTTTAGTCCTGGTACGTATGAAATACACTACAGTTTAAATAATCAATAAATTGCTCATGTTTAGGGCTATTGTCTCATTAATATGAAATTATTCATTTGTACCAGTACTTATTAACGCATTGGCTGGCACAATTTACATCTCAAAGTGAAGTGTATTGATAATTAACTGATGAGGTTAGAATGAGATTTCAATCGATAAACACATGTCACATTAAATCCTATCAAGCTGTAAATGAGTAGGTAGAATTGACTACGAATTACTGCTCATTGAACCAGAACTACGTGAACTCTTGTAGCTGGCAGTCAACGTATTTAGCAGCATATCTGAACTTAGCTGAACTTATTTGCTTACAATGAAACCTTGGTACAACTATCACAGCCACAACGAAATATTGCGTAGTTTAACTGTACTCAAATTTGAAAAACTTGATAGAATAAAAAATCGTTTATTGATGATATTATCAGAAGACAAATATCTAGTTACAAATGAAGCTGTAACGAGGTTTCACTGTACGTATTAGAATCTACATGTCTGATATTGATTCTTTACATTTCTAGATCACAATAATGTTTGTCATACTCGACAGATCGAGTTCTTTCAAGATCGCGCTCACACTGAACTGCAGGAATACATTCAGACAAACTCGCCGGAGTTACCAAAAAAGTTTGCCAAACTTCTTTTACGTCTGACGACATTGCGTCGAATATCGCCTAGTGTGATGGAAGAAGTGTTTTTCGCTGGTCTAATCGGCAGTATTCAGATTGAAAGTATCATACCGTATATTCTACGCATGGAGACAACTGAGTATAACTCACAAATATCTCAAGTGATGGAAACTACAGCTGAACTAGGAGGACAATCATCAGCGGCGTCTAGTCTCTAAGATTATCAGTAGATTATTATTCTTCAGCCATCTGACTGCAGTAGGCTTTCAACAATTAATCCTTACATTACCAACCTGTGAATGGTCTCTTTATACATGTGATGAATAATACAACCAAATAGTTGTTCTCATTGATCTTTTCATACCAATTTATGCGTGTTAAATTTGATGAAATTTGAAACACAAATTAATGTACACTACGATATGTACTCACGATGTACATACATTGTAAGAATGGACATGAAAGATTGATTGTTTCTGACTGCTTATCAAACACATTTATTTATCGAAATTGAATTTTGGAATAAAGTCCATTCTTTTTATTCAAACCCTTTAACCTTCATAGTAATTTGATTTAAAACTATCAGTATTTTACTGGTATAAACCATCAATGGACTACATAGTTCACTAACCATGCCAATTCTTCAAATTGTTATCGAGTAATGTGAATCTCAAATAATATATTTGATAATGTATCATTTTGAGACATAAGCCTGCTGCATTTCTCTGAAGAATCGACTTTTTAATGTGCTTTTATTCGGATGGGCATTTTAACAATAGTAATCTATACAATTTTAAATTGTTCTCTATCTGGCAACATGGATTCAATTCATGATGTTATGAAAACTGTCAGAGGTGTGCATTTTGATTTTAACAAAACTTTTTTCTGCCTTAGGGGCTGTTCCACACAATTTTATTGACTGAAAGTTTGAAAGAAAATAGAGTTCTTAAAAATCTAACTATTAGATGGGGCATTTTTCTCTGCTGCATGTATTTTGGAATTACCAAAATAGTTATTTGGTACAAGTACAACTAATGAAAAATCCCTCCTATATTTGGAATGTAGCATTAGGTCATTGTTTTTGTAGTTAGATTATTATTTGTCGTGCAACGTCACGTTAATATCTGTGCCAACGATGTGTATATCATTTTTTGGTTCGTTGTAAAATAAACAAGATTATTATAAATATCAAATATTATTACTATTATTATTATCGATACATATGTAAGATTATTGTGTTTATACATGTAATGACTGCAGTTACATTGAATTTTAAATGAACAACTCTTGTATGTTGATGTTTTATTATTTTTGAATATTGAGATCTATATACAATAAACAAAGTGATTGCATATATTATCAAATGTTTTAATTTGTGTATTCTTTCTTCCTGTATGAGCTGTTTTCTTTAGAATTCATAGCTATTGAATAATTGCACCATCAGTTTTAGGATATGTGGACAACAGGAACAAGGACAATATGCTGTGGACATGTGAATGATTGTCTAGTCATGATTTTTGAATGAAAGTTTATTTTCCACCTTGGCCACTAACACTTACATCCCCTTCCTCAGAAATTACCCTTTTTTTGATTGAGACAAGTAGACCTGATGACTTACCAGGTACCTGACTAAAGTGAAACAGCGTTGCAACTAACTTGTCCAGGGATTTTTTTAAACGATATTTCTTTGTACAAAATTACTCGTAGAATTTTCACTTTATTGTCAGAAATATAAGTTTGTTATATCGGAGATTGTATCAGAGTTTGTTGTAACGAGGTTCCACTTTATAATCCTACCTACCGGTAAGACTGATATCTTGAATAAAAAAATATGAAGCCGGGGAATTTACCCTTTTCGCAGACCAACTTCCTCATCCAGTTACATTGATTGCATCAGTTTCAACGAGAATGCAACAGTTGAATAAGGCTCGGAGAAGTCTTTTCAAGCTACATATGAACCTGGTATCCTTCAGTTCCATTCATATTCTTTGGTATTGATGAGCTAGCTATATCTTACAGAAGACTGTCATTGTCCATCGCATAAGTCAAAAAAAGAACAAGGATTTTTCATCAAATGCTGAAGTGCTATACATTTTTGGTGCTGATGCCAGCTCAGAAGTGGGGAAGCACAAGATAGTGTAGGATGGAAACAAGATGTTTTCCTTTGGCCAGAGGTGGAGCAACAAAGACGTTCTTTATTTGATCTATCCTTTGAATTTCCTTACAAAAGACTTCACTTCAGAACATTCATAAAATACTTCATGTTAACCACATCAAGTTTTTACCTGAACTATCCACCTGGATTCCTCTCCTTGATAAGAAAAATAATAACTGTTATACTAATGTTTTAAGCGACTTCAAACTTTATTCACTTAAACAATATAACTAATCAAATACATTCAATAATTCATATTTACAGCAAGGCTGAGTAATTGAGTTTCTGCCAGTGTGATGATAATATCAATCACATGTTAAAGTTCTTGTCTCTTTTCAATCTCTTTTCAAATGAGAAGACAACCAATCTAAAACCGGATTTATGTAAAATGCATTCAATTCATAATTGATACTACTAGATCAACTAACATACATAGATTATTGATCAAAGATTTATACAGAACAAGAAACAATATCTAAAACCATTTTTTCAATAGTCACAACACATCAAATACAAGCAATTGAATTTCATCCTAATGATGTAAAAATATCAAGTGAATACACTATGATAAATACTATACAATGTTCATGTTTTTACCCTTATTATGAAATCACTGTTACTTGATCAACATTATTCCATCAAATGGTTTTCAAAAAATAATTTGGTGAAAATATTACCATAAGCACAGAATGGACTAAAAAGTTGACTAAAATTAATATTGTCTCTTACTTTTTTTACAAGTTTAGAAATCATAGTATAATCCTGTATCATAGGTATCAATGTATCATAGCATGATTATAAGGACATGAATTGAAGAAATGTTACAACAAATAAATGCAAGAAAAGGCCACCTATGTAAACACATGAATTGCCCTGAACCTTAAGCGGAATAGAGGAAATTCTATAATTCTGAAAACACAAAATAATGCTTTCTATGTTCATGTCTATTTCTAATCTCATGGCAATCTTCATAAATTACTGGATTGACTATCTTAGAAACCAAGAAGCAAAATATTTCTCACATAGGAATAACACCATACCATATGTTACAGCCTATTGACATTTGGTTTTTCTAAGAAATAAATCTGCCAAATAGTGCTCAAATTCGATATAAAACATAGTCGCCATCCTTGCCACATTGTTGGTGTTAGCTATGACTGTAGTAGAATACCTAATCATTAAAAAAGTTCCACAGCATCTTCGCAAAATCATGAAAATGTCACATTTTTCAAATGATAATCAAAGATAGTAGAATTAAGAGTTTCGGTGACTAGTTTAAGTTAACTAAAATGTCACATTACTTAGATAAATTGGTGAATCTCAAAATTTTCTAAAAGTCAGAGGAAAGTTTGAAAACAACAACCATTACATGAAGTACAATACCGTAGTTTAAAAAGCAACGGCTAGAAAAAAGCAATCAAAGGATAAGAGAATATTTACATACTTACAAAATATACACTAAAATTTACACTGGTTCATACAGAAGACAATATATAGGTTACAATTGATGATATTAACATGTTTATGCAATTATTTCCATTACGTAGCATTAATTTTTGAATTTCATATGCTGAACATCTATGTGAATGTACTTCTAGATAACTATATAAATGATCATAAAGCGAGAGTCATTTTGAACAGGAACCATGGTTAATAGAATGAGATTCTACCACTTGAAAAGACAATGTACAACACACGGTACATCAAATTGAATAATCTGCAATTAGTTGAGAACATTTACATATACTATGTATCATAGCATAAATGAAATATATAAAATTTCTATATAAACTTTAACATAAGCATCCTGTAACTGCTATAGTCTATTCTTTTAGTTGAATATGGTTTTCTGGGGATATCTCAGTCAATTCTCACAATATTCACCTCATTTTGGTCTTAAATTACCCAGCAAAAAAATTTGTCAACCGATGGGATAACAATTCCGTAACATATCTTACTTGTTTTTGAGGATTGGTCAATAGTATCCAAAAGACTCATTTGAAGTGAGGAAAAAGTCGTCCATTTTGTTGTTTTGATTATGCAAATGAGGTGTCCAGTCTGAGGCTGGAATAGTTTAATTTTTTTTTAAAGACAGAAGTTGAAAACACTTTGAAAAGTGGTTCTGACTAAATGTTTTTGAGGGTTGGGATTACTGTAAGATTTAATTTTTAACTTTTGAGAAAATATTTTACAAATTACCAATTTTTTAATTTATGCTTTACAACAATGGGGGTCAGTAGGGTCTCTCTGGAGACCCCTCCCTGTCACCCCCTCAAGTTGGACAACACTAAAACCCTTGAAAAACCAGCCATTTTCCTCACTTCAAATAGGACTTTTGGATACTAGTGACCAAAAGACAATTAGGTAGTGCTCAGAAATCAGTGTCCCATCAGTTGACGAATTTTGTACTGAGTAATTTAACACCAAAATGAAGTGAAAACTGTGAGAATTGACTGAAATATCCCCAGAAAACGATATTCAACTAAAAAAAAGATTTTAGTTCATTTTATGGCACAAAGAATCGTTTGCACATAAAAATATATGATGACACTACACAGTCCAATCTATTGATAAGGCCTACCAGATATATAATAGGACACTGACATGACATCATTAACGGAGGGAAACCTCAGTCTGTGCTGTGAATAACTCACACACACATTAACTGGTATATGATCATATTGGATCAATTGACTTTTTATCCGACTAACAAATTGACTTAAGCATTACAAAATTCAAACAAGAATATTATCTCACATACGCAGAACCGGTTTGCTTTGACCAGGGAGTGGTTATATGACAAACTACCTGCTTTGACCAAATATTCTTCCAAGTCGAGAAGTTTGGTGCTCAAACGAATAACCTTCGATTGTAGATTATACATTACAGATTATACTGTCTCATAAGCAGCGACATCAACAACTGGACCAACTTGTATCGGTTTTATACAACTTAACATTGGTTTACTGGAAGGTAAAGATGTAACGATAACTCGTGACTGACTAGCGCTGGTGGTAGCAGTGACCGTTGTTGAGCCAGAAACAGGAGTTCGAGAAATGATATATCGTGGCTTTTTAGCGTATGTATGTCCCGAATCGAGTACGAGATATTCTCCGGACCCTTTTGGTGGCATGATGGTCACATAAGTCACCTTTTGTCCATTAATAATGTCAGTTTCAACTTTAGAACCAGTCGGACCACGTAAGATAGTTCGTTGCGTTTTATCGTGTATCCCCGTCACATAACTATTTGATAATTGTCGATCGTGCATCGACGCCTGCGGGAAACTATACGCTATCATTTCACTTTGTGATTGTTTCATCGATAATTCAGAGATTTTTTGTTTTTTGGTGTTCGTTTTTAAAGTGTTTGGTGCCCGTTTCACTTTGTTTTTCGAACCTTTTTTTCGACCACGCTTTTTCGGTTCCGTTTGCACTGGAAGTATAGCATTCTTATGCGGATGGGGAGGCACTTTGATAACTTTAATTTTTGGACCTTTTTTCAAAACAGACGAGACATTTTTTGAAACAGAACTTTCAAGTACAACCACTCGAGGAGGACTGGGTATGATTTCTTCAGAACTCACTGGTACTACATTCTCAATACGCTTAATTTTAGGAGACTTTTTAATTATTGAATTTGTTGCAGCATTGATCATTTTCTTTGATACAGATTCCGATTCCAGGAGTTTAATGCTCAGCTTTCGTTTCCTGGGAGATGATTTCAACTCTACAGGATGAAACACATTAACTTCATGTTTATCTTCAACATCATCTTCTTCTTCCTCCTCTTCCTCCTCCACTGGTTCTACAGGCTCTGGAGAAGCCTCCGGAATCTCCTCATCTTTTAAATTTTCACTCTTCTTTTTTGTTTTTTTCACTGGCATTATTGGCTTTTTACGTTTTAATTGTTTACGTGAACGAGTCTGCTTGAAATTCATTTTAACAACTAGCTTTGAAGAAGTAACCGCGGTTGTTACTTTTGAAGTTGACTTTTTGGTCTCAACCAGTTTTCCTTTTATTGGCCTTTTTCCTTTTTTAACGATTTTCTTTTTCACATTCATAATTGCTTTTTTCAGACTTGCTGCTTGTCTCTTTACTCTCAAACCAAAATTTGTGCGACCACGAACAGTAAAATCAAAATCCTCTGCCGTATAGTCTGTGATATTCTTTCTATCAAAATATGACTGTAACTGTCCTCTTGATTTGAATTTCCGACCATCTGGACTAAAAAGCAGAAACAAAAAGAACACGTTGATGAAATGATATCATCTTGAAAACCTAGACCTACAAATTAAATCTTATGATAATTGTTTTCTTAATATTCAATATTCCGTTGCCTTACTGATTCGATTCTTCGACTTTAGGAGGATGCACTAATTCTGAGAGTAAATGTATTTGTAAATCCAGACCTACTTTCTCAGAAAATGTCAGTATTCTGCAGACTTTTTCAGTAACACAGTAAATTCAAAGACACTTAAGGGATGAGCTGATTCTCAGAGTAAATGTATTACTTGCTAGTTTAACAAGAAAGGTAAAATAATTTAGACTTTTTGACAATTATTTTCAATACCTTATCAAATAGACATCCCATTTACCAGCCGAGACTCCAGCAGCTCGCTGAACACATCTTCGTCCCCATCCTGGAGGCAAATTATCGTCAAACTGCATCGGTTCTAGAATTTCCTCATCATCTCTGAAAGATAAATTTTACTAGTTTTGAATGGAAAATAAAACCACCCTTTTGATAGAGATATAACAGTAGGGCCTATCCAATTCCACCTGTCATTTAAACTACCCAGGTTCATATTTCTATTCTTGACAAAAATATTTCCACGAATTTGCAAAAATGCTAAAAAGAAAGCTGAAAAGTTGATGGACGTACATTGTGAGGTATCAACAACTTGATAAAAGGTAAACTACGGTAATCTTTTAATGGACTACATATGAGCCAACTTTTTAGCTGTAATTCAGTCAATTTTTACAGTACATAGATACCTCATTCAAGTCTTAAAATAAATCGGAAAGGACGGGACACGTGATGACATACATATTTCTTATCCATTCCATCGAAGTTTTAAGGATTGATAGAAAAATTCAAAAATCTTTTCTTAATTGACGATCTGCAGCCATTTTTCAAGATTTCTGCTCTCTGTCCCCATGCGTCAAAGATCGCCAGGTTTTCGGTGTTTTTTTCTAAGGGGTGAAGAGTTTTATTTTAGAACACGAAAATACATAAAAATACTTGCGCTACAGCAATCTCTACAAAAATATTACGAATCGTGATGTGATGGATCGCCAAACAGCTGACGCACATAAATTATGTTAACGTTCAACAATCCGATTCGTTGATTGTTGATAACCTGTCACCCCTTTTAAAAAACGAAATCCAACGACCTTTTTGTTAACGCGCATAGTGAGCAGTAATTTTTAAAAAAGGCCACAGAATTGTCGATTCAAATAACTTTTTTGAAGCTTTTCTAGCAATCCTCAAAACTATGATGGAATGAACAAGGAATATATTTATCATCACTTGTTCCGACCTTTGGGATTTATTTTAAGACTGAAATGAGGTATGTACAGAAAACATTGACTGAATTACAGCTAAAAAATGGGTTTTATCTAAAAACAAATAGACTATAGCCTCCTATACTATAGGAGGCTATAGTCTATTTGTTTTTAGTCTGGATTTCAGACTTCAGCTATAACTCAGACTATATAGTATGTGTACTGTGTGAGGGAACAACTTTAGTCACATTTTTTCCATATCAGTAACTATTTCAAAACTAATTTTTGCTAACACAGCAATAACAAAACTGATAAGAATGAACCCAAATCCATTTCTACTGTCTGTCAAATATGCTCTCATTTCTGCTTTTCACCCATATTTTCGTAAAAAATAAACAACCATACCTGAATTACATAGTAAAAAAATTGCCTAACAAGAATAAACATACCATTTATCACAATAAAGTTTAATTTTGTTTTTATCGACTAAAATCCCCTCAGAATAGGTGATTTGTAATGCTTAAAAATGCCGTGAAAATGATCACTGCGCATGCTAGTGGGGAAAACCAACTGATTTCAGTATTACATGCTCGTATGCGGAGTTAACTTTCTCCTATAGAAAACTACTGATGCGACCCGATGGAAGAATTTTATTGATTTTTGTTGGGCTAATGTTTATTGAGTGAAGCGATGTATTACATAGCGCTGTACATGGAGTATTAACAAAAATATCGGTGAAAAGCAGAAACGAGAGCATGTTTGACAGACTGAGTTAATTTGGCGTTAGTAGTTGAAGGATCTAATTAAAGAATTACCTGTTTTCAACAATGGCAGATCCCACTTCAGGTGAATCAACCATCTTAACAATATTATCGGGGTTGCATTTATAATTATGCAATATCAACTTCCTTCCTGTCAACACACCAGTGAGGTCTACTATTTGTCGTTCATTTAGACAAATTTTCTCCCCAGCAATAGTTTAGTTAACACTTTCAATCAGAGGTAAATCTACTTCACAAATCTCAAATAACGAAGGGAACTTGATAACTGCTGCATACCATAAATGTCACTCAATTTGCAACGTCAGAAACTGATCAGATGGTGTGTGGTGACAGTGTCAGTAGTTGGTTGTTGATGTTGGTAGTATGTTGTTGGAGACTTTAGCACAAAAATGTTGGTCTTATGCAAAACACACATTCAATGATTAACAAATCCGTACAATTGCAATGATGTTATTCAACAGAGTTCGGTAAGATATCGCTAATTGGTTTTACCAAACCGATGTAAAAAATAGAAAATGTTTTGTAGATCAAAAATCTGAACAATATCCATAAGCAGCTACGCGCAGGGTAAGCCGCAAAATATTTGACGCCGTGTGTTACATATCAAGAAAATAGAAATCGAATTAGTAAGGCAACGGAATATCGAATATTAAGAAAACAATTATCATAAGAAAAAATACATTATTATATCTACATAAAAGACTTAATTGATGTTATTTTTTATTATTTTTTACCAACAGTTAACATAGATAACACATAACCGTCTAAAAGATGACCCTCAAATTTTATTGTTTCGTGCGTAAGGTCTTGTTTTTCTGCCACAGGACGTTACTCTATCCTACAACGGGCCAATCCGCATTCTCGGGAATTAAGAAATGTCAAAATAATGAAATCAATGATAATAAGAGAGGCTATAACAGCATAAAAATGATGTTGAGTAAGAGATATCTGCTTTTGATGGTTTTGATAATTGGGTTGCTGTGTTTTAGAATGTTTAGGTAAATCAAAATTTGGAAAATAATTCACAAGAAGGAAGAGAGATTGAGAATTGAAGAATGAGATGAGAAAAAAAAATATATATAGCCTTAGGCCCTTAGTAAAAAAAATAGGCCTGAGAGTAAGAGTTTGAGTTTGTAGACCCTTGGAGTAATATACCGTAGGTGGAGAGACAACGCAACGCTTTGTGCTATATACAATGATAGCTGCTGTCAGTCAGAGAAATCTGGTTTTCCTCAAATAGCTGGCCTTTGAATCACGCAATCACAGGTGCTTCCGTGTACACTCGTTAATTTCCGCGTAAAGCAACGCGATACACCGCGTATAGCAATGCAGTACACAAACAGAAAAAAATGGCAACCAAAATGCAGAATTTACCCTTTTTAGCCCACTTGGGACTTTAGTCCCAGTGGGCTATTGCGTTCGGTTTTCGCCCGTCGTCTGTCTGTCCATCCGTAGACGGAAATCAGTTTTTTGGGAAGTTTCTGTCATGCATTGTGCTACAGTCTTGATATTTAGTATGTAGGTCGATCTACCCAAGAGCTATCATAACACCAAGAATTGGGTCCCCCAGATCGATAATGCCCTTCCTTGTGGTGCCCTCTTTAATTTCCTCAAATTGGCTATTTTGATCAGTTTTTCAAGTTTATTGAGGAAGTTTTCGTCATGCATTGAGCTACAGTCATAATATTTAGTATGTAGGTCTATCTACATAAGGGCTATCAGCACACCAAGAATTGGGCCGCCCGGATCGATATTGCCCTGGTGGCGCCCTCTTCAGTTCCCTCAAATTGACTATTTTGACCAGTTTTTCAAGCATTTTGAGGAAGTCTTCATCATGCTTCAAGCTATTGTCATGATATTTGGTATGTAGGTCTATCTACCCAAGAGCTATGAGCAACCCAAGAATTGGGTCCCCCAGATTGATAATGGCCCCCGGTGGCGCCCTCTTCAATTCGCTCAAATTGCCTATTTTGACCAGTTTTTCAAGTTTTTTGAGGAAGTTTTAGTCATGCATTGAGCTATTGCCCTATTACGAAGATAAATCTCCGTATTTTCAATCAACATCGAAAACAGTTTTCTCAAAGGATTTACTTCAAAAGGTATCAATTGAAACAAATCATTTTGGTGCTTCATTTAAAGCTATGGTGGATGCGTACAACGAGGAGTTTTGTAATTCACTGACTGACCCTTATACTGACAAATATAAACCTTAATCATTAACACTGACCCTAAATCTAACACTAACCCTAACCTTAACGAATGTACACCCTAAAACACATTAACACTAGCCCTTTCACTGACCCTAACGCACATGCACACTTTCCTTAAACCTAACGCTAACCCTAAAATTGATACGAAACCTAACCCGAAAACCTTAAACACATTTACAATGACACTGACCCTAACAAAAATCTATAATGGACATGGAACCTTACACAAATTAACACCGACCCTAAACCCAACACTAACCCATACACTGACCATAACGGACATGAATCCTAACACACATTAATACTGACCATAACTCTTAACCGGTAGTGAAGGGATACACCCAGCACTAATACTGACCCTCACCCTAGCAAATGTAAATTCCATTACACTAACCATAACCCCTAATTAATTTTCTGGAAATTTCTAGAAATTTCTATGAGTAAACCAGAATTCTATCTAAAAAACCCGATTTCCGCACCAATCTCCATTAATCATCACACATTGAGCCAGGAAGGCTACTAATTTAAATGGCTTTTTGCGAAATTATCTGGAAGTCAAAGCTGATAATACATTGATATTGAGATCGTCTAAAAGCTTTCGTCTCTCTACACCTAGTAGATGGATTGTTTTGTTCGAGCCATACATAATAGCCTAATTTCATAAAAGTGTGCATATGGTTCAGAAATTTTCTGAAAAAAATTGTCTTTGATTGTTGAAATAATTTAAACCATATTTCTCTTTATATTTCAGTTACATGCAACTATTAATGATAATTTGGAGTTATTTGGCTGGTTTGTTGTTTGCATTTCAAGCATTTGGGTAAGTACTAATTATGTCTTCAATATGGTGCAACAAAATTTGTGATCAGAATCACTTCCTTGTCTTAACTGTTCTATTTTACAGTCGCTGCACTGAAGTTCCAAATCTGCTTGTGTTCTTGGAAAGAAAAAAGAAAGTAGGTTGATGCTTCACTGGTGTAGGTCTATGTATGCACATGTTTTCTAAAATTAGTTCTATCAAAATTAAATTGTAAGCTTTCTAAGTAACTTGTCAACTATTCATGTCAATGCTCCTTAAGGTTCCATATTTAGTCTACCTAACACTCCCACACTGGTCTCTTTTCATAGAATCATAATCAAACGACTTGATGATTTCATTATTTCAGGATCGTAATCAAGATGATGATGAATTTTTGCTTCTGAAAAAACTTTGTCCTGTTTGTGGAGAAAAGAACTGTCCTCGACACAGGTAAGAAGATACCATGATTAGAATAGGGCTTCTTTTATTATCGGGAACTCCAATATTTTGTAATGCTTAAATTCTTGCATGAAAAATATGTACTGGTATATTCTGTTTAAAGATTTTTTCATCTTATGAGCAGTTACCGGTATGTATAATTTTCTTTCAGGCCCGAGTTGAATATCTTGGCGTTACAACCGTGGACAGATTTAAAGCTCCCTGAAAGGGTTGATACTGCTTTTGAAGAGGTATTTATATCATTTCATATAGAAAATAACATATATCTTTATTTGTCAATTGCAATTGCACTTACTTAAAGCTGAGAATCTTGTTCTGAGTGGAATACTACAAATTTTCCCTGTAAATCCTGTGATTACGCCATATCTATTTTTGAAGCTCATTTAATACTTGACTTTCTTTTTCATTTCTCTAGCTGCTTGATCTTGTGCTGAAAAATTTTGTGTACACATGGTATAGGTGAGCATCAAAAGTTTATTCCTTTGGTTCAATCACTGTATCAAACTACGTTATATATTTCTTACCACAAACTTTTAATAGTGAGATTAAGATAGTGAGAATTAAGATGGACTTTCAAAATCTAGGGACATCAGTGAAAATGAAGCATTTGTTGATGAATTACGTGCAAGCATGCGGTTTATGGCTGCAATCTTACTAAGGAGGATTAAAAAGGTAAAACATTTTGCATGAAGGATGTCAGTATAATTTTGACATTGCAGTAACAGCACTTTAGTACCTCTGCCATAAATCTATGAGTGGCCATAAATATTATGCAACAATTTGACCACAATTTGTAGGATTATTTGTCTGGAAGGGTCCCTGATTTTATTGAATGAGTTTTCATCATGTTTTAATAAAAATGATAACCCATATCACAATGTCAGTTTTGGGTTAATTTTATATTTCAGATTGACTTACCAACATTAGTGACTGATAAGATGATCAATGCTGGTGTTAAACATTTGCATTATTATCTTGAAGAGTTGAGAAAAGGTACAACTGAACAACTAAAAATTGAGTTTCTGTGCAGACATACTGTATAAAAAAAGCTATGAAGCTGGGAGGTTTGCACCTACCTAGTACCTGTTCAAAATGAGAGAAACATTCATTATAACTTTAATTTCATTGTATTCGAGCTAGGGTTCAGCAATTTTGTTTGTTCTTAATTGTGTTTAAATGTACATGTATCTCTATTAAAGGTGGAAAGAATACAGATATTCAGCAGGCAATGTTCGAGTCTCTTGGATCGAATCTACATATAGCTGTGAGAAATCGTAACACTGAATTAGATTATCTCCGTAAACTTATTGAAAGTCTCTTCCCATATATATTATCAAAGCAGTCCCTGCGATGCAGGTAAACATTTTTATTATATGATGATTCATCATGTAATATCATTAATCCTTGCAGTAGACTTCATTTAATTCTGTGCCCATTAAATCAGAAACCACCCTAAATTCTAGTCGGTAATATTTCAGAATATTTTGTGGCCAATCCTTCTGTTTTCACAAACCTTAATGGGATATCCTTTGACTTTTGTCCCAGATGAACAGATTTCCGTTCAGGCATATTTATTTTCTCTTACACTTAATATTCAGGCTTTTGTTGGGTGCTAGCAAAGCATGAAAATATTTTGGGGAAAATTTACTCTTCATTCTGAAAATCTATTTTAGGTCGTTGTGTTCATTGTTAAGTGAGATTCTGTCTGGTTCTGTGTTGTTACCTTTGATGGATTTACTCGCTGATCCTGACATCATCAATAAATTGATTCTATTGCTCACAGACGATTCTCCTGTAAGTTGAAAAAACTTTTAGTTTTGGATTTACAATTTGTTGTTTTTACACACCTCAATTACGAAATAAATAATAATTTTACAAAATATGTAATAATGTTACAAAGATGTATAATACTCTGAATAGGTTTCTGTTCTCTGTAATATTTTAAGCCACCTGTGTGCAATGATCCTCCATCAGATGAAGTGACTTTACTGGCCAACTATGGTGTACCGCTAAGTAATAATAATTCAGTAAGTTGATACCGAAGTAGTTTTTGTGTGAAAAGAAATTTTTGCACTATCTCTTTTGCATTCCTTCATATCACGAATAACATTGCATTGAATTGTAATATTGTAATTGCTTATCTATTGTAGTATTACTAATAATTAGTTTTCATTATCTAGACCATGTTTAGAATATCCTAAGATACCAAAAATACTACCTTCATAATAATGTTCCCATGTTTCCTTTCAGTTTTTACGTGTTGGTGGATTGGCAGATATTTTACGAAATCAAGATGCGTTATTTCCTTTCATGCAGTTTTTAAAACAGGAAGCATCTATAAATGTACTCATGTTCTGTTTAGCTGCAGGTTTGTATTCTATACTTTGATCTCACTTTAAAATCTAATGATTCAGTTGTCAGTTTGGTGTAATTAAGGTGACTGGTATTACATTTGATTCTTGATTCTTAAACCAGAATAGCACAATCATAACATAAAATCTGTTGCATTAATTGACCTTTAGGTTATATTCGAGGAATCTTCTATACTTTTAGCAAACCTTTAAGATAATATTGATTTCTTTCAGATGATTTCAATCAGAAGATTCTAAATCCAGATTTATCTGCGAGTGTTAAACAGCAACTACATTCTGAAGCTAATGAAATGTATACCATTTATTTCTCACCAACTGCAGTTGATAAAATATTATTCGATGATGAAATCGTCCAAGAATTAAAATCAAGTGAGTTTCTTCTTTGTATGAGGTTTGGTCTAAAATATTTCTAACTTGAATGAATGTAGTGTGACCCTGTAGATTTGTGTCTAAGAAGTTTGTCTTGGTGGTCATTTTAGCATGGCTGCATTATATAAGTAAAGTAATGATAAAGCTGTATTCACATGGAATATTCCCAGTTGTATTCTATAATGCTTGAATCACTTTCCTTTTAAGTTGGATAAAAATCAAAATATGTACTTTAAATCATTCTCACCTTACAATACTTCACTTTTTAAAACAGTTTGTGACTGCCCAGCTGATGAAATCACAAAACTTCAAAGAACTACGTGTTTATTCCGTGCATATGAACAAGCTTATAACCTACTTGAAAAGACATTCTTGCCACTTTTTCATCAGAGTGATGATGTGAGTATAATATCATATGATATGTATATCAGGTATTCATGTAACTGGTTTTTTGAGACAATGATGTTTTAAAACTATTTTCAATGTTTATGGTAATTATAGAAATTTTATAAGAGAAACATTGAATATTAGTTTTGAATTAAAGGTCTTAGATAATGGACAATTGCACATGTGTAGCCCAGTATGTACAGGTAAGTTTGAGATGAAACTTTTCTCACCGAGATAGATCAGTCCATGGCTAAAAAATTGTCAGCAGTTTGCCACATGGTTAGTTAGAAATTGTTTTGACAATTTTGGTTGATAGATAAAGATTTGGAGCTTTGCCAAGCATTACCATTACATATTAATCTTAAGTAAAATGTATTTTCAATTGCAGTATTATATCTGGCTAAGTGGAAATCGACATACCAGTAATCTCATGCGTTCTGCATCAAGGTGAGTGACATTTATCAGTTAAAAATCTAATCTGATAGTAATGTCTTTCTTTTTATAGATATATAACACTATAATTGATAACTCAATTATGATAACATAATATCATTTATATTTTTGCTTATCAGAAATTTTGCTTTGAAAGCTTCATATTTATTGTTTGAACATTTATCAATTTTAACTTTTGTTTTTATAATAGTCGAATATTATCTCGACATATATACGTCATCTCATATCACGTCAGTTTTGTGTTGTTTTTTGCCAAATTTTGAAAAATATGGCAAGGGCTTTATGGTAATAAGACTATTGATGCGTTCACAATCATACATGTATTGCCATTACAGTGAATTATTTTCTGATCTTTTTTAACATACTTTAATCAGAATACCAACTAGTCTCTGGAAAAGTCACTCAATTCACTTACCTCTCTGTCATTGATAAGCTCTTATTTTTGTCTATTGAATGAGGCAGTGATTTTGAATATAAGCTGAGGTTAAGACAAATAGTTTTCAATTATGATACATATAATTGATATAATGAGAGTTGTGATTTTGAATACAGCATACAGTTCCTTTCTGTCACATTGTGATTTAATTTGTTTCATTTTATGTTTTATCTCCAATAACTTATTTCTTTTTTCAAGCTCTTCACTATCGCCGAAACCCGGCAATGCTGTTAGGTAACGATGATAGTTCTATTCAAACTGTTATATTGTTGTTGGTATATTACCTGAGTTTGTGTGTAGTCTACATACCTCTGTATGAGTGTAACCTGAATTGGCAGTGGGTACTATCAAATATTTCACAGAGCATCTAGGCATCTTGATTTGGCTTATTTTTGCCTCTGATGATACATGTGTATGTTCATCATACGAGGATTCCATCCCCATGTTGTAAGGGATAATGATTTAGACACATGTAATTCGTCTCGTAACTGGTACCATTCAACCATGTTAGAGTTGATAAATTTAACAGGTATACAGACAGGTATACAATGGAATCATTAGTTCTTCCTCGATGAATGTTGAATGTTTTGGTTGTGGTTTGGTTTGCGTAAACTGTAATTGAATTTGTTAGTTGATCTTTGCCTTGTATACTGCCTTTGAATTGCGATATCTAGTGAGAAATTACATTATCTTCTAGCAGTTCTACTCAAGAGATACTTTGTCTGATAAGAGCATAAAGGATATGCAAAAGGATAAAGCAGCAGGTGCATGACTATCATTCACTGAGAATGTTCAATACTCATACCATATTTATTTGATGAAAATTTATTTCGCTACATTTATGACATGACATCCTGTTTGTAAAAGTGGTATTTTAAAAGAAAAAGAAGTGATGGCATTCTGTAATTTTTGGAATCAAATTCATTTGTAATTTCTCTTTTTCAAAAACTATTTTAGAAAGGCAAAAGCATCTGAACAGTTTGCGCTATCCAAGTTAGGAAATAAGTTGAAAGGAGTTTTCAGGAGTCAAACAGGTTAGTTCATGACACCTCCTTTGGGCACAAGGGGTGTGGCAATGTAGTTTGACTGATGAACTGTAACTCTATTTTTAGTTGATGGTAAAATGGATGCCGATTTTTTGTTTCCTGACACTGCTGAAGATTTGCTGGTAAGGACGGGACTAGGCTGAATTCATTCAACCTAGCATTAGTTTGAAGTATTATACAACCAAGAATTATATAACCATTTTTACAGGCTGGAGCAGAAATTTCTACAGAGCCATTCCTTGATGAAGAGAATGAGGAAGAACCGATGCATGACCTGAGTGCTTGGCGAGTGAATATACCATCTATAGAAACATGTCCTGATCCTGAAAATCCAAAGAAAGTTATTCATATGTTTATGATAGAGGTTCGACGTCTTGATGTACTTGAACAAGGTCAGACTACAAAATAATACAATGATGATGAAATAATTCAAGTTGCAAAAATTTCTTCAGTCGGCAGAATAATGGCACTTAAGGCAGTCTTGAAAATGGAAAGATTTTGTATCTTGTACTTATGGATCAAAATCACCATGTATATAAATATGATATTTACCTATGGATACTGTTAGTGATGAAATTAGTTTTTTCTAGGGACTAAAATCTATATGCATGTATGTATACGTATTTAAATTCTTAACTTCTTCAGATGAATTTCAGTCATCAAACTGGACAGTCAATAGGTATGTATGCTATTTAAAAACATCAAACATATTATTTGAAAAATCTACATATTAAGAATTAGTATTGTGGGATACAAAGATTATAATTTGCAGTTAGCCGAAAGTTGCATTTACTCACTTTTGCCTCTTAATTTAACAGGAGATACAATGAATTCTATGCCATGGAACAAAAACTACGAGAATTTCATGGTATGTAAAGAGCCGTAGATGAGTAGAATTCTTAAGAATATTTAGATGATTTTTACGATTACACTGATTTTCAGGTGAATTTCCTGATTGTAAACCACCTCCAAAGAAATCACTGGGAACAAAAAGTGCAGAGTTTTTAGAATCAAAGAGACTTGTTTTTGAAAAATATTTACAGGTACATGTACTGATCATTGTCAAATTCCACAGCGATCTGTGTTCTTTTATACATTAATTCAGTATTTCTTCCTAATTTCAGAAATTGTTGACGGTTCCGAAATTAAGAGGTAGTCAGTTATTGTTCACATTTCTAACATCTGAAGAGGAAATAACCACTAGTTTATTACCTGATATCAACTTTGGTAGAATGTTCAAGTCTGTCCCACTCAAATTGATTAAAGAGGTTGGTAGCCCTCCGAATTATTAAATTGAAATTAAAATCATATCATTCGATTGGATCAAATTCATCATTAAATCCAGAAATTACTCAGTGCGTTACACAAATGTGTATTCTGTGCCGTGAGCTTTTTATTCATAGCTCCTTCAAAATTAGTGAAAAGCAGTGAGACTAAATCATTTGATTTTATTTGTTTTTTCGAGGTAAAGTGATTGACTTTCTTTATTCATGTCGGAATGTTTTGTATTTTCAGAAAGGACAACATCTAGATCCATTTCTCAACTCATTTTTTGCATCGACAGAAGCAGCCAAACCTCGTCCTTGGTTAGTTTTGATTAAGATATTAGATTGTTAGAAAATGTCATACAGTAGAGACTCCTCTCTATACGAATCTGTTAGGACTGTAAAAATTTGTTTGATTCGAACAGACATTGAGTTAGATAATAAACAATGAATAACATAGGCACCAGAAAATATGTTCATATTACATCGAGTAAGAACAGAAATTCGAGTCTGTAAGATGTCTACTGTATATGACATGTTCATACAAGTATTCCATCTTTGAAATTTCCTCAAGATGGTATTCTTTGCGTGCATTACGGTCTTAACATAGTATGTCAATAATTTTTTGTAAAATGCACATGTTTTACTCCTCAGTTGCTTGAATACACATTGAATGTAACCAGAACATGATTACATAAAATTTGATATACTGTTAAATATGATAACATAAAGTTGTTATACAATGCAGTGTTACTTGCTAAGTTATGTCTGTGTTGATAATTTTTCAGCAATGATGACAAAGACAGTGATTCTGTATCAATCTCTAGTGAAAACGTAAGTCGGTAATGACAAGGTCGAGTTTCTCATTTAGTGATATCTTAGCCAATTCGTATCAATTTTGATATTTTTAGCTCGCTAATCCCATGTATGAAAACAACGCAAACACTGATTTACATTTACCATTGTCCGAGTATCTTAATGGAAATGGACTAACCGGAGATGTTCAAGGCATATTTGATACAATCAAGTATTTGGGTAATGAAAGTTTTTTCTTTAAAAAATGTTGGTAGAAATAGGAAGAAGTGTTGGTGACTTCAACATGAGTTGATGGGATGGTGGGCAAGTCATTATTGTGGGATATAACCATAAATGAAAAACTTTGATAAAACCTCAATCCTGCCACTCTGCTGTGTTTCATTTCGAATGGTCCTTATTTTTGAACGAGGAGGTGTACCACCCTGATAAGAATATGGTTGAATGATCTTTGATCTGATGAAGATAAGAGTAATAGCTCTTTAACTGAAATGAGGGATCTAAGCGATGATAAAGAAATCACTAATATAGTTTTATTTTCTAAAATCAAATTTTGTAGCTGAATCTGTGTATGATGTAAAGCCATGGGTGAGAAAGGCATTGACAGCATTTGGAATGGTTGGCAAACAATCATTGGAGCACTACGTAGATTGGTTTTTTGGACAGAAATTTGACCAGGTTACTGCTGAGCACAGATTAGTTTCACTAACTCATCGACTGCGAGGTATTTTGATTTAGATATTTCCTTTGTGTTAAATCATGAATAATGAATGAAAATGATTTACTCTTCACTACAAAGCTAACTGAACATGAAGGTCTCTTTAAAAGATTTCTATTGCTTGTTTTGCTTTTATAGTAGAGTTTATCTTACTCAAATCCATTTGTTCCATTGTATTCTATTCGAGTTGGCCAATATTAGAGTGTTAATGACTGAAAAGACCAAAGATATTCCTAAACCCTGTTTGGGTTAGACAGGTTTGAGTTGGTCAGACTCTAATGTTTAAGGATTATAATACATATTGTACATACTTGTGTTTTGCTGTTTTTCAGATGTTTTATTCTTTGACGAAGGGATTCCAAGGTAAGTCAAATCAATATGTGGTATATGTTACAATTTTCCTTGTAAGAAAATTCTTTAATCAAATTTTATTTATTGATTTCAGGACTGATAAAGATAAGATTGCCAGGAAGGAAGCTGCATTGAGAGAGCTCATAGATTTCATTCCAAGTAAGTAAACACACGAAAGGCCTTTGCTTATCTAACTTTAAAAAATTGCTAACTTTTACTAACTGGCTGACAATTCTTTCCAGAAATAATAGTTATGTTAGTCGGAGAAAAAGTAAATGCAAATGGAGTGACGTTAATTTTTGGTGCTGTACAAAATCCAAAACTGAATAAACAGGTATTTTTTTCAAAATTTTCATCTAAATGAAAGAAGGCTGTGGCTAGAGATCAGCTGTTATTTCAATTAAACATTGAAATATTGGTTCTTCTTATGTTGTCCCATTGGCTGAAAAGAGTTTTTCTCAACATTTCTTGTAAAGAAAATCGTGTATACATTTTGAGATGATGAGAAAGAACATCAGTAAAAATATCAACACACATGCTTTGACAACATTTAAATGCACATTTTCAATTACTATTTTAGTTGTGTTATACATTACTGGATTGTTTGTTGGCAGAACTATTTCCGGAACTGACTGAAGCAGATTTACCTTCTTCAGAGTGCTCGACACCTGTTAACTCCTGACAATCTATTCTGTGAATTTACTACATAGGTTTTAAAAAAAACTTTGCTATTGCATTTACATTAGTGCATGTACTATAACAGTGAATATGTGAACATTGTTTAAACTCGTTTGTGAAAATGTGTTTCAACATTCCTCGTAAATTGTAGCAATGGTGAAGAAATATATGAGTCAAATATCAAGTGATATTGAATAGATTTTTATGGTCTCATCTTACTACTCATGACAATGCTATTATGTTGATTATGTTGATTCTATGTGATATTAAATTATACAGATTGTTATTTTTTAAAAATTGTGTGCATTTATATGGTGGAAGTACAAGATATTAGGATAGATACCAGTATGGTTTCAGTCATTCTTCTCGAGACTAAAGCTCATGGTTTACTGAAAAATGACATGATGTCCTCTTCTCTTTCTACCAATATACGGGATAATTCAATTAGTATATACACAGAAATATGCCATTCTCCAGCATAAGCGTTTAGGAAGACGACAAATTTCCAGAAAAAAATAGGCAGATGGATTGGAGACTAAAACTAACTTAAGGAAAATGGATTGGGTATAATGGATTGTAGATAGGGTTGAATTCTTAGAGTTCTTGTTATCGGCTAAGAGTTTTCCCACTAGGTGTCGGAAGAGGATTCGGCATCATTTCTCTAGTCATCCAGAAATGACGAGAAAAATATGAATTTCATGTAAGGGAATTTGATGCAAGAACACCAAATGGATAACACGATTTCAGATTTGATAAAAGATTACCTATTCGACAGGGTGATTTTCTTACCGGTTCGATTTTTTTTACACGGGAGAATGCAACAAAGTATACTTGAACAACCCATTTAGAAATTTCGTCATGATTATGCAGATAAATTGATAGGGCTCTCTCGTTTCAATATAAAGAATGGTTCAATGTTCTGTGTTTACCTTCCGTACCTGATATTGATATAAGTTGAATTGAATAGTGAACAGAATACTTGTTTCCTGAAAAAAAATATAATCGATGAACAACAATTTAACATACATATACGAGTTTCTAATCAGCTGCAGACTGATTCCTGCACATATCGGATTTATATTCGTTATCAGTCTGTAATCGGTCAGCCGAAAATCAAGAGTTTGTCTACATAACTTGTAAAAGTGGAACACATATATGTATTTGTGATCTAAAAAGTGTCTATTGAAGGTGCTCCCTAAAAATTACCTAGAAAGTGGAATTTAATAATATCTATAAATATTATCATACAATATTGGCGGCCTATACCTGAACATGATTTTAGGCGTCCGGTATTGAATCAACAAGGAATTGTTGCTGTGAGGGGTTTAGGGGCCCTCCCCAAGAGAATTCGAAAAACTGAAGGCTTTGAGATGCAATCTGAGGGGTTTATCTGCGTGGTAAACGGCCACCGCGCCTGCTCCAAATCCCCCCACAAAATTTTGAAATTTTCACCAAAAAATGATATGCAATTTCTGGGTTTCTTTGGGCCCGTAGTTCGAAATTCGTCAGAGTTCCGCAAAAAGGTCATATATATAAAAAATTGATGGACCATTTAGCGGCTGTAATGTCAAGAAACTTTTTATAACAGACTTTTGAGTAGAACTCGTAACACGGTCGACATTCTTCGATGGCGACGATTTGTATGATTTTACATTGAACTCTACATTGTGTGATTAGGTCCTGGCCTTCACTGTACAATTTACCACAATCTTATATCAGGGGCGGTGGAACGGGTCTGACCAGTCCGACATTGATCGTACCAATGATTTTCTGAGGAGGTCCACAATTTCTTTACAGTCTATTTCGTCGTTATTAATTACAATTTTTGTAAAACTTGAACTTCATAATAGGGTTCATTGGAAATACTGTCCTTTAAGCACCAGAAATTTACATCGTCTGCGAGATTCGTCTGCGGTCTCTATTTTTTGAAAGATCTGGGGCAGTACAAAGCTTCACACATTTGGTGCACGCCACAGGTTGATTACCATGGATTATAGCCTAAACATTATGATGATGATGATGATGATGATGATGATGATGATGATGGTCGCTTAAATGTTTAGGCGGCTCCGCTGCCCCCGTTTGTAGGTGGATCACTTCTTGTAATCTTTTCAAATTTTCAAACATTTTTCTTGTTTTAAGATGACTTCCTGTAATCTCAAGTGACGATAAATTGCATAAAATCTCTTCAAATTTTCAAAAATGTTCTAAAATTCCCTTGTTTTAAGATGACTTCCTGTAATCTCAAGTGACAAGAAATTGCATAAAATCACTTGAATTTTTTCCGAAATTTTCTGGTTTTGATTTCGGTCCTCGATCCTCGTCTGGTCAGTTTCCCATACAGTTCCTCCATTTCGAACCCACCATTTCCAAAGCTGGCCACGGGCCTGCGTTCGTCACCTACCTTCCTTGAGTTCCGCATTTACACGAAACGATCCCCCCATAAAAAAACCTGGTGACGCCTCTGATCTTACAGAATATTACGGATCTCGAAACAAGATGATATTTAAGAAATTTTGAATGATTATATAGATCGATTTTTCAACCCAGGGGCGGATCTAGACGGTAGTACAAGTAGTATATTATATACGTACTACCGTCTGGAAAATTCAGTTCCCCTTTTGAAAATCACGAAAAAAATGTTTTATCATTGATAATTTTAATGGCTGGAATTCACGGAATCGACGTACTGTCTGATCTTTTTTTATAACTAAAATACATTGAATGAAAATTGCCCTGATAAAAACGATTTATAACAAGATATTGCCCCTTCAAGCATTGAATGTGCCCTCATAGTGGGAATTACACTGCTTTCAATGTCACTGCTGATAATGCCCTATCTCAGATCAATTGCCCTCAATGAATCAGAAAATTTACCTAATAAATAAAAAATGTTGCCTGTTCAAAACAAAGGAGCCCTAGATAAATGAAATATATTGCCCTGGGGTTCCGGAACCTCCCTATTTTTAGCCAACATATGTATTTAAATGAATTAGATAATTTATAACTTCAGCGAAAAGAAATCGTATGAAGTCATACGCGGAAAATATGTATTAATGGACTTATAAAGGTGTCTATAGTGTTCCCTCCGAAATTTATGGGTAGGGCAAGGGGAATAGCAATGTGGACCCCCTTCAAAAAATCCTGGGTACGACCAAATATCTATGTCATAAGAGCCGTGGATAGATTAACATAAACTCTTGGGGATCATAATGAACTCTATACTAGAATTTGAAATATGATCATGGTTTTTTTTTTCTATTTAAAAAACATTTGATGATAAAGTTATTTGATAAAAAATAAAAAAAACGGTTTGCCTCATGATATTCTGTCCAAATTTAGGCTTTTTCCTAAATAAATAAAATCAAATCATGACTGCCTGGTCATTTTCTGAAAATGCAATCCGCCTTGCAAATGAGAAACAAGGAATAAATTTATTGGCCATAGTAGTATATGACTGACAGCTGCAGGTGTACAGAATGAATTAACTACATGTACATGTACAAAATTACTAATATATTCAATAACACTGTCTTGTGGGCCTTTATGTTGTGATATCAAAAATAGTTTTGTGAGATTATGAAAGATTTTAATCGTTCAATTCGTTTCATGATTCTCTTATATATCAAAGGTATGCCCAAAGATTGGCAACTCGGCTAGTCTAGCTTTTTTAAAAATTTCAAATTCAAAAAAATTTCCCTTGCAGCAAATTAAAAAAAAATTTACTCACAGAAAATTCAATTTCAAAAAAATTTACTCAGAAAATTCAATTTCAAAAAAATATTTTTTTTTCATCCATGACCTACTACGCTTCCGTAGCCGTGTCATTATTCTTAAGGTAAGTTATCTAGTGTCACCGTTTTAAGGTATGAACATTGAATATCATTACAACATGACAGCATTGGTCAATGCGGTTTAAGCTAAAAAGTGTGACCAGGATTCAGAAATACTGTGGCAGCAAGTATGTTAAGTCTTCAAATTTTATACATTTATTGACGAGTCGATTTGATATCACTTCCACAATTTCTGATCATATTCGGTAAGAATTACACATATTTTTAATAACTTTACAGATGTCCCCAAACAGAATGAAAACAGTTATCATAAAATACTGCCAATTCAGGCAATTCAGACAACACTTTTCAATCAATTTCATTTAAAAAAAGATCGAAATACTAAATTTTTCATGAGCAGGAAAATTATATTCTATTATTCATTTCAATGATTTATATATAAGTTGTTTTTACGGAAAAGACAGAATTCTAGCTTTTGACAACCACAAATTTATGAATATCACCAATATTAATTATTCTAAAGAAATGTGAAATACATCACTTTTTCGCTAAGTGTACATAATCCTGCATCAGTTTTTAAAATCCCTGTATCTCAAAATCAAAACGAAAAGTGTCCCATAATGCACTCAGCTGCCAGGATGATACATAACTTTAAGCATTGCTCCTTATGGGTCGTTATGGGACTGGACCACTATAAATCTAAGAATTATTTTGAGATCGAAAGTTTTTGGACGACGTTGCTTCACCAGCGCATGAATATCCGACGATACGTAGATCTACCCTTTTCAAGACGTGCCAATATTTCCATACAAAATTATTCTCTTGTCTCACATTTTCATTGCGATTGTTTATACGAACAAGTATGATAACGAAATATAGTTAATTTCGTTGTATTCTCGTAATTCGTAATAAAAACTTAAAAATTCGATGAATTTGAATAAATGTGAATCTCTTAGAAATTAGATTCGAATTAGATAAGAATAAATTTGGAGTTAATAGTGTATTTACGTAGAAAAGATAAAAAGGGTGGAAGGCGCTCTGTAAAGTGATCGTGCAAATAGACTGTACCTTATAATGACCATCATTGAATACATCATGTCAAACTATTAATAGAGGTAGAATATTCTTTCTAGAAATATATTTGTGAATTCCAAAAATATTTTTAGAAATAATCATACGGAAAAATAAAGAAATTAATGGAAAAATTCATTAAAATCGTTCCATTTCTTTTACGGCCAACACTAAAAATAATGATATTGTTGTGAACCATCTCCATAAAATATATTTGTGATTGAATCTTTAGAGAAATGTTTTTTCATTTTGATTCATGGCGAGTCGGTCAGTTAGGGTTCGAACAGAAATGTTCGCTTTCGTCGTTTCGAGTAGATTTGTAGCTAGATTAAACCCGACCTGTTCAACCTGAGGCCATTGATAACTTTGCCCACCCTCTATACGCATATTATCAATATCTATAGAATGACTTGGGACGTTTCGAGTAATTCTGGGTGCAAACTGAATTTGGCGACTGGGACAAACAAACACACGTAAGTGTGCTGCCAGGGCTCTCAATTGTGTGTCAACTAAATGTGAATTTCATTTGTGAAATGACCAAATCACTTATTTCTGAGACGAGAATATGATTAAAAATCTCCAAATTATCCATGTATATCAGTGTCTTACAGAATTTGATTTTTTTTTAAATCGAATAAAGAACCAGACAAAGTCTCTTAGTTATCGTATTGTAGCCAAAGAAGAGATGTCGGAAGTAGGATGTAGATTTTCAATATAAACGGAATTGATTAGTGCAAGGAAAATCGAAATCTAGTCAAGTGACAGGTGAACATTTCCGTGATGCAAGCTTGCAATCGCTAGTTAAACTAGCTGAATGAAAACTTTTCATTTCAAGGATTCGAAACTTTTGTCACACAAAATTTAAGCAGGTCAAAGTGAAATCGTTTTCCAATCGTCCAAAGATCTAGCAGCCAGGACTCAATACACTCCACCCGCATGTGGTTTCATTTTTCCATATATATTACGAACTGTCCATAGCGGCTATAGCCGAATGAAACGCTGCAAAAGGAGCGTAGGACGACAACAATCGACCGCTTTGACTTTTACTGATTTTCCGTGACAAATGAGTCAAATGACTCGTATAATAAATGACAAATGACTTGTATAATAATCTCACCATCAGTAGTGCGAACACACTGCAAAAAAAAGGCCAAGGCCGAACTACGCATGTGCGCACCAACGGTATTTTTTCTTTCTTTTTTTTTAAATTTCAATGTGATCACTATTCCACACGACACCTGCACACAGCACCATGTGTACAACCTCCTAGCTAATGCTAACCAAAGCCAAACCGGTGGTGAGAATAGTATACCAAAATCCACCAATCCAGTTTACAAAGTTCTATTACCGCACTTAAAACTCCTCTCTGTCAAATTCCACTCTGTCAAATTCCACTTGGTCAATTTCCACTCTGTCAAACCAACCTATTTTGTTTCACTGTGTCAAATATCACTACGTCAAATTCCTTACTGTCAAATTCCACTTTGTCAAAATATGATGTACACCCCTATAAGCGACACAAGCAAACGCCGCTTGGAATCAAAACCCATAGTCCGATCCTTTTCCAACCTGCGTATTCTATACACGGCGTTACAACCCAATACTATAAAACAACAACGAAGTCGTGTAAATTCTCAAGCTTTCTCCATTATAGAAATCATCTTTTTTATTTTCTTTTTCTCAATCGCACTACATCAAAATTCTCTCTGCAAAAATAACCGCATTGGCTTTCCCAATAAGCAAACTCATGAATGTTCTTTAAAGGCAAACTCACGATGCCGAATGACATCAGGCCCACCCATGGTTTTACAAATTTAGGATTCCGGACTGAAAATTATGTATTGGTCTTCCCCTTCACTTGTGTAAGTGTCTATTCGTATAAACTATACTACATGTATTATTCTAATTAATATCATTATCATAGTTGCAGGCCTCTCAAGATGTACATCTGCTGTTAAACGACATCGGGCCTCGGCAGGTGTTTTTTACATGAAGATTTTAGAAACGTGTTATTACAAATCCATTCCGTTCTCTGGTGTTCACTGTGGTCGGACCTGCTCTCTTCAAGTCTAAGTGAGGTATGATTAATGATAATCAAGCTAATATTTGTTTCAATTCTATAATTCAATACTAAGATAATGGACTGATAGCCTAATGATGATAGGTTTCATCTTATTTTAGTTTTGCAATCGTCAACCCAATCAAAACGAAGAAATATGAAGGTAGGCTGTTTTTCTCGTTTTTTGTTCCGATCGGTCAGAGATACATTTTTTTAGAGTTAATCCGTTTTTAAAGAGCACAGAAATGACGATACATTTGTGGGAACTTTTTCCCGCGCACACGAATCACAGACCTAACCCCACCAATCCAATCTTGTTGGCGATTCTAACTATATATATTTGTTCTGAATTCTTATCGCTAAGATTGATTTCATTCGCGAAAATAACCATTTTTTAATGGATGAGGTTAATTTATTAACATGCGTTTTTCTAGATAACAGTTACGCTAGATTTTAGTCAATCGCAATAATCCTCTTCCTCCTTCTCGCACGTATTCAATGAACGGTCCCTCTGTATTGCGGTGTGAAGGGTGTTCGTAATTTTATTAATTACAATGTATAGTTGTAAAAAGTACTTTCACGTCGCTTTGAAGTTGTACATTACGCGAAAAATATATGTGGGAATCGAACCACGCTTTTTGCTGACCTGGATAGCGAGCGCATGCGCACGACACTATCGATTGAAGTAACGCCATATAAGGCCCAAAAAAGATACCTCGTTTCTCATGTCCTGCCGGCCGGGTTGTTGCATACAATTTCTTGTCCATGAAAATAAAATAAAATCCGTTTTGCCGGGCCAGTGTTAGTCTTCTTGGCATCCCTTTTTTCATTTTATTGGGTCTTTTTTGGTGTTTGGATCTGTTTAGTTCGTAAACAAGAAACAGAAACCGTTTCTGTCGTGTTTATCTTGCTGTTTCGATAAGCACTTATTTCGATGCGCCGCGTTCACTATTTTCGACGGAAGCTAAACACGGCTCACCAATCAGCGGTGAGACTTGAATCACATGATAATTCAATTCAATTTTTATTGACGTAAAAAAAATTTACAGTAAAACATAGTAATTAAGCAGGCCCGTGGTCAGAATTTGTGAAGGGGGGGGGGGTAGTTGTCAAGAAAAAGGGCACTTCCGACAGTATAAAATCCATTCGATAACAAAGCCCCATCGATTTTCCCAGAAAATGGGCGCTTATTTCCAGCTGACCAAATGAAGGACCTCGACTGTGGTTTTTTTTATTTTTTTATTTGACTTGTTAACAAAAGCTGCCTCCCCGAAAAAGGGCACTCAGAATTTTAGGGGGTTAACCGGTAACCCCGGAGCCCCCGGGCACGGCCCTGGTAATGTTAACTAAGAGGAAGAAAATACATGATCTCCAAAATGGCATCGCTTGCGCACCTGAAATAAACAGAGCTGTTTCGTGTGTTTCCACCCGGTCGGGTGAGTGACGCTACTGGTGATTTTGAAAAAAGCTAGCTTTCACGATAGTTGATCTCGGTTTCGTTGGTAAATATTGAACCAGTGGGAGATGGGCTTTCTTTCCTAATTAGATACTTTCCATCCTGCTTAATCGGTTTCCGTATTCCAGGGTTTATAATAGGTCTGGTAGTTGTTGATCTCTGATGTTTTCAGATCATCGCTCGAATTGTTCGTTTTCACTAAGCGAGCGGGTGGATATTTAAGTCATAATTAATCGTGCGGGATGAGGACTGTTTACTAGTAGAGATTATTCAAAATCATGAAACGATTACTTCAAATATCCAAGTACTTTGCAAATCAATGGAAAACCCAGATTTTGGATTTCTTCCACATCTTCTAAACCAAAAAACGTACACCTGACTGGACATGTATCGACAAATCGTAGTTTAATCATCAACAATAAGTGATCCCCCCTCCCCACTCCTCGTGATTTTGAATGTGATGTCAGTCGGCTAAATCCTTTCATGAATTGTATCCCCCGCCCCTGACAAAATAGTGTAACACGACAACTCGCTATTCGCAAGTGTTTCGCCTTGTGTCGCCTTTTTAAAAGCTAATTCTGCTAACAAGAAAAGGTCCAAACATATTTTAAAATTATCAATATCAGAAAAATTCATTAACGAAATCTTTTGCCATTGTTCCGGGAAACAATGGAATATAATGTGAATCTGCAACTGCTAGCTTTGTACAAAATATTATTAGTATCAACTAAGAACAGTATCGCGCATCACAGTGCACCTGCATAACCTGCAGCATTTCTCAAGACAGGTGCTGATTTTAGCAAATATTTGCTGAGGAACTATATGTACTAAAGCACTCGGTTTGAATTAATCATTGACAATGATCATTATTGATTAATGATGATTATACAGAAGTCATCCACAATGATTGGAAATATAACTTGCCGTTGATATTTTTTTTCATTACATCCCAGACTTGGAAACATGCTTGTGCAACAAGCCCAGGTCGTAACATGTAAATTATTGAAATGGAACACTTTCATCACAGTTATGCATATCTCATTTTTGGAAATTTTTTTATAGTAATAGAAATAGAAAATATAGCTGCAAAGCAGCGATAACTCGTTTCTGCCACCATGTAAAGATAACGGGTCAAAATTATTATCCGGGTAAGCATATATACTGGTAACCATGTGGTCATATAAAAGTAATGAAAATTTAAATTCTAAATAACGTGCCCCTACCCAGTTTCGATCCCATGCCCACACAATCATCCAATGACTTACCTCTGTCCTACGGGGTCTTGGTGTCACAGTAGAGATGAATTTGGAATTTTAAATACCTGTACGCACGACTGAATCTATTCACCAGTGCACTTAACCCTATACATGTATTTTGTAACCAGGAATAATGCCAATCTTTGATAACGAGGTTCTCTCACCCTGTCCATGTCCATGTTCTGGTACCAGTTACACGATCAAAATACTCCGGTGATATCAGATAGGTCATAAAAAAAAAAGTTAGCTACTGTGATTCACACCTAGGCTCATTGTTAAAAATTAGGCTAAAAAAAAGATACCTTGTTTCTCATCACTTTTAAAAGCCGCTCGCGTCGGAAAATAAATCTACTAAATAGCGATAAAAATAAAATCCGCCCGCCCGCACCAAGGTTGTGTAGAAAATAC